>JASTWF010002109.1:0-38460 GCA_030390025.1 Squalus acanthias | reverse complement strand
CGAGGTCTCATCCCACAGTCACCGGCCGCCTCCAGTACCTCGCCCAGAGGGGAGCCACAACGGTCAGTGTCAGCGGGATATTCAATGGTGAGCGGCATCGGATCCTGGTCCCCCCACGCACGACCATTCTCGGGCGCCCGCTCTCCCTCGCTCCCTCCAAGCTGCGTGTGTGTGCAGCCTTGCAGTAATCTGCATGGTTCGCACACACATCGAGGTACACAGAGACACACACACATCGAGGTACACAGAGACACGCACACATCGAGGTACACAGAGACACACACACATCAAGGTACACAGAGACACACACACATCGAGGTACACAGAGACACACACACATCAAGGTACACAGAGACACACACACATCGAGGTACACAGAGACACACACACATCGAGGTACACAGAGACACACACACATCAAGGTACACAGAGACAGACACACATCAAGGTACACAGACACACACACATCAAGGTACACAGAGACACATACACATCAAGGTACACAGACACACACACATCAAGGTACACAGACACACACACACACATCGAGGTACACAGAGACACGCACACACATCAAGGTACACAGAGAGACACACACACATCGAGGTACACAGAGACACACACACACATCGAGGTACATAGAGACACGCACACACATCGAGGTACACAGAGACACACACACACACATCGAGTTACACGGAGACACGCACACACACATCGAGGTTCACAGAGACAAGCACAGACATTGAGGTACACAGAGACACGCACACACATCGAGGTACACAGAGACACGCACACACATCGAGGTACACAGAGACACGCACACACATCAAGGTACACAGAGACACACACACATCAAGGTACACAGACACATACACATCAAGGTACACAGACACACACACACACATCGAGGTACACAGAGACACGCACACACATCAAGGTACACAGAGACACACACACACACACATCGAGGAACACAGAGACACACACACACATCGAGGTACACAGAGACACGCACACACATTGAGGTACACAGAGACACGCACACACATCGAGGTACACAGACACACGCACACACATCGAGGTACACAGAGACACACACACACACATCGAGGTACACAGAGACACACACACACACATCGAGGTACACAGAGACACACACACACACATCGAGGTACACAGAGACACACACACACACATCGAGGTACACAGAGACACACACACACACATCGAGGTATACAGAGACACGCACACACATCGAGGTACACAAAGACACACACACACACATTGAGGTACACAGACACACACACACAGAGGTACACAGAGACACGCACACACATCAAGGTACACAGAGAGACACACACACATCGAGGTACACAGAGACACACACACACACATCGAGGAACACAGAGACACACACACACATCGAGGTACACAGAGACACGCACACACATCGAGGTACACAGAGACACACACACACACATCGAGTTACACAGAGACACGCACACACATCGAGGTACACAGAGACACGCACACACATCGAGGTACACAGAGACACGCACACACATCGAGGTACACAGAGAGACACACACACATCGAGGTACACAGAGACACACACACATCAAGGTACACAGACACACACACATCAAGGTTCACAGACACACACACACACATCGAGGTACACAGAGACACGCACACACACACACATCGAGGAACACAGAGACACACACACACATCGAGGTACACAGAGACACGCACACACATCGAGGTACACAGACACACACACACACAGAGGTACACAGAGACACACACACACACATCGAGGTACACAGAGACACACACACACACATCGAGGTACACAGAGACACACACACACACATTGAGTACACAGAGACACACACACACACATTGAGGTACACAGAGACACACACACACTCACGCACAAAAGGGACCAGGAATGAGAGGGTAGCGTTCCAGCGACCCTATTATAGGAAGGGGATTAGAGCCAAAGGGGCCAGGCTTGGGGGGCAGAATGGCCTCTTCCTGTTCCTATGTACAGATCACCCAGGATCTTGTTGAATTGGGGGAACAGGCTCGAGGGGCTGAATGGCCCCCTCCTGTTCCGATGGCTCAGAGAGGGGGTCAGTTCGAGCCGTAACCCATTCCTCAGGGGGGACACAGCAAATATATAACGACCGCCAGTCACCATCAGAGTGAGGAACTCACAGCTCGGGCACTCTGTCCAGCTCAATCACCAGGAACGATAAGAGGAAGAGAGTCAGCTCCACCGCCTGGGACTGGGTAGGATCGTCCGGACAGACCTGCAGGGGACAGAGAGAAAGAGACACGTTATAGTCAGAGGGGAAAGGACAGTGTATCGAACGCACTGTGACACCCGGTCCCAGAGGGGGAAAGGACAGTGTATCTAACGCACTGTGACACCCGGTCCCAGAGGGGGAAAGGACAGTGTATCTAACGCTCTCTGACACCCGGTCCCAGAGGTGGAAAGGACAGTGTATCTAACACACTGTGACACCCGGTCCCAGAGAGGGAAAGGACAGTGTATCTGACGCACTGTGACACCCGGTCACAGAGGGGGAAAGGACAGTGTATCGAACGCACTGTGACACCCGGTCCCAGAGGGGGAAAGGACAGTGTATCGAACGCACTGTGACACCCGGTCCCAGAGGGGGAAAGGACAGTGTATCGAACGCACTGTGACACCCGGTCCCAGAGGGGGAAAGGACAGTGTATCTAACGCACTGTGACACCCGGTCCCAGAGGGGGAAAGGACAGTGTATCTAACGCACTGTTACGCCCGGTCCCAGAGGGGGAAAGGACAGTGTATCTAACACACTGTGACACCTGGTCCCAGAGGGGGAAAGGACAGTGTATCTAACGCACTGTGACACCCGGTCCCAGAGGGGGAAAGGACAGTGTATCTAACACACTGTGACACCTGGTCCCAGTGGGGGAAAGGACAGTGTATCTAACGCACTGTGACACCCGGTCCCAGAGGGGGAAAGGACAGTGTATCTAACGCACTGTGACACCCGGTCCCAGAGGGGGAAAGGACAGTGTATCTAACGCACTGTGACACCTGGTCCCAGAGGGGGAAAGGACAGTGTATCTAACGCACTGTGACACCCGGTCCCAGAGGGGGAAAGGATAGTGTATCTAACGCACTGTGACACCTGGTCCCAGAGGGGGAAAGGACAGTGTATCTGACGCACTGTGACACCCGGTCCCAGAGCTGGAAAGGACAGTGTATCTAACACACTGTGACACCTGGTCCCAGAGGGGGAAAGGACAGTGTATCTAACGCACTGTGACACCCGGTCCCAGAGGGGAAAGGACAGTGTATCTAACGCACTGTGACACCCAGTCCCAGAGGGGGTAAGGACAGTGTATCGAACGCTCTCTGACACCCGGTCCCAGAGGGGGTAAGGACAGTGTATCTAACGCACTGTGACACCCGGTCCCAGTGGGGGAAAGGACAGTGTATCTAATACACTGTGACACCCGGTCCCAGAGGGGGAAAGGACAGTGTATCTAACACACTGTGACACCCGGTCCCAGAGGGGGAAAGGACAGTGTATCTCACGCACTGTGACACCGGTCCCAGAGGGGGAAAGGACAGTATATCTGATGCACTGTGGTACCCGGTCCCAGAGGGGGAAAGGACAGTGTATCGAACGCACTGTGACACCCAGTCCCAGAGGGAGAAAGGACAGTGTATCTAACACACTGTGACACCCGGTCCCAGAGGGGGAAAGGACAGTGTATCTAACACACTGTGACACCCAGTCCCAGAGTGGGAAAGGACAGTGTATCTAACGCACTGTGACACCTGGTCCCAGAGGGGGAAAGGACAGTGTATCTAACGCACTGTGACACACGGTCCCAGAGAGGGAAAGGACAGTGTATCTAACGCACTGTGACACCCGGTCCCAGAGGGGGAAAGGACAGTGTATCTAACGCAGTGTGACACCCGGTCCCAGAGGGGGAAAGGACAGTGTATCT
The DNA here is from genome assembly GCA_030390025.1 of Squalus acanthias. NCBI lineage: Eukaryota > Metazoa > Chordata > Chondrichthyes > Squaliformes > Squalidae > Squalus > Squalus acanthias. The sequence goes on along the minus strand of JASTWF010002109.1, from coordinate 34,437 downwards.
AACGCACTGTGACACCCGGTCCAGAGGGGGAAAGGACAGTGTATCTAACGCACTGTGACACCCGGTCCCGGAGGGGGAAAGGACAGTGTATCTAACACACGGTGACACCCGGTCCCAGAGGGGGAAAGGACAGTGTATCTAACGCACTGTGACACCCGGTCCCAGAGGGGGAAAGGACAGTGTATCTAACGCACTGTGACACCCGGTCCCAGAGGGGGAAAGGACAGTAGATCTAACACACTGTGACACCCGGTCCCAGAGGGGGAAAGGACAGTGTATCTAATGCACTGTGACACCCGGTCCAGAGAGGGAAAGGACAGTGTATCTAACCACTGTGACACCCGGTCCCAGAGGGGGAAAGGACAGTGTATCGAACGCACTGTGACACCCGGTAGCAGAGGGGGAAAGGACAGTGTATCTAACACACTGTGACACCCGGTCCCAGAGGGGGAAAGGACAGTGTATCTAACGCGCTGTGACACCCGGTCCCAGAGGGGGAAAGGACAGTGTATCTAATGCACTGTGACACCCGGTCCCAGAGAGGGAAAGGACAGTGTATCTAACACTGTGACACCCGGTCCCAGAGGGGGAAAGGACAGTGTATCGAACGCACTGTGACACCCGGTAGCAGAGGGGGAAAGGACAGTGTATCTAACACACTGTGACACCCGGTCCCAGAGGGGGAAAGGACAGTGTATCTAACACGCTGTGACACCCGGTCCCAGAGGGGGAAAGGACAGTGTATCTAACGCGCTGTGACACCCGGTCCCAGAGGGGGAAAGGACAGTGTATCTAACACACTGTGACACCCGGTCCCAGAGGGGGAAAGGACAGTGTATCTAACGCACTGTGACACCCGGTCCCAGAGGGGAAAGGACAGTGTATCTAACGCACTGTGACACCCGGTCCCAGAGGGGGAAAGGACAGTGTATCTAACGCGCTGTGACACCCGGTCCCAGAGGGGTAACGGACAGTGTATCTAACACACTGTGACACCCGGTCCCAGAGGGGGAAAGGACAGTGTATCTAACGCACTGTGACACCTGGTCCCAGAGGGGGAAAGGACCGTGTATCTAACACACTGACACCCGGTCCCAGAGGGGGAAAGGACAGTGTATCTAACGCACTGTGGTACCCGGTCCCAGAGGGGGAAAGGACAGTGCATCTAACGCAATGGGACACCCGGTCCCAGAGGGGGAAAGGACAGAGTATCTAACGCACTGTGACACCTGGGCCAGAGGGGGAAAGGACAGTGTATCGGAGGAATTCCGCTCAGTATCACCTACCTTGGTTTGCAGGATTACTATTAAGGTTCCCAGAGCCTCATGCACCAGGAGCTGACAGACATCCTTACTCACGTGACAACAGGAGTATAGAACCTGGGGAGAACCAAATCAAAACCCAAATCACTGATAGGAAGGAAAATTGAAACAAAGTGAAGCTCTCTCAGGGAGATATCTGTACACTGACTGGTGTCTCTCAGTCCCTCTCTCCTCGGGCGATATCTGTACACTGACTGGTGTCTCTCAGTCCCCTCTCCCTCAGGGAGATATCTGTACACTGACTGGTGTCTCTCAGTCCCTCTCTCCTCGGGCGATATCTGCACACTGACTGGCGTCTCTCAGTCCCTCTCTCTCAGGGAGATATCTGTACACTGACTGGTGTCTCTCAGTCCCTCTCTCCTCGGGCGATATCTGTACACTGACTGGTGTCTCTCAGTCCCTCTCTCCCTCAGGGAGATATCTATACACTGACTGGTGTCTCTCAGTCCCTCTCTCTCAGGGAGATATCTGTACACTGACTGGTATCTCTCTGTCGTCCTCTCTCAGGGAGATATCTGTACACTGACTGGTGTCTCTCTGTCCCTCTCTCTCTCAGGGAGATATCTGTACACTGACTGGTGTCTCTCAGTCCCTCTCTCTCAGGGAGATATCTGTACACTGACTGGTATCTCTCTGTCCTCCTCTCTCTCAGGGAGATATCGATACACTTACTGGTGTCTCTCAGTCCCTCTCTCCCCCAGGGAGATATCTGTACACTGACTGGTGTCTCTCAGTCCCTCTCTCTCAGGGAGATATCTGTACACTGACTGGTGTCTCTCAGTCCCTCTCTCTCAGGGAGATATCGACACACTGACTGGTGTCTCTCAGTCCCTCTCTCCTCGGGCGATATCTGTACACTGACTGGTGTCTCTCAGTCCCTCTCTCCCTCAGGGAGATATCTATACACTGACTGGTGTCTCTCAGTCCCTCTCTCCTAGGGCGATATCTGTACACTGACTGGTGTCTCTCAGTCCCTCTCTCTCAGGGAGATATCTGCACGGTGACTGGTGTCTCTCAGTCCCTCTCTCTCAGGGAGATATCTGTACACTGACTGGTGTCTCTCAGTCCCTCTCTCTCAGGGAGATATCGACACACTGACTGGTGTCTCTCAGTCCCTCTCTCTCAGGGAGATATCTGTACACTGACTGGTGTCTCTCAGTCCCTCTCTCTCAGGGAGATATCTGTACAATGACTGGTGTCTCTCAGTCCCTCTCTCTCTCAGGGAGATATCTGTACACTGACTGGTGTCTCTCAGTCCCTCTCTCTCAGGGAGATATCTGTACACTGACTGGGGTCTCTCTGTCCCTCTCTCTCAGGGAGATATCTGTACACTGACTGGTGTCTCTCTGTCCCTCTCTCTCTCAGGGAGATATCTGTACAATGACTGGTGTCTCTCAGTCCCTCTCTCTCTCAGGGAGATATCTGTACACTGACTGGTGTCTCTCTGTCCCTCTCTCTCTCAGGGAGATATCTGTACACTGACTGGGGTCTCTCTGACCCTCTCTCTCTCAGGGAGATATCTGTACACTGACTAGTGTCTCTCTGTCCCTCTCTCTCACAGGGAGATATCTGTACACTGACTGGTGTCTCACAGTCCCTCTCTCTCTCAGGGAGATATCTGTACAATGACTGGTGTCTCTCAGTCGCTGTTGTATCTGCCTACCTTGAGTATGTTGAGACACAGTGTGTGTTCTTGGATTCCCTCTATGAACCTTGTCCTTCTCTGTGTATTTTCTGCCGTGAAGAGCATGTCACTGATGTACTGAGCTACCTGCATTGAGAAAATAGAAACAAATTGTATTTATGTGGAGCCTTTAACGTAGTAAAACATTCCAAGGTGCTTCACAAGAGAACCACCTTAAAATGGCAGTCCCTCCCCTCCCCCCCCACCCCCGGGGACAGACCTGACATAAGAAAACTACTAGGCACTTGATCTAAGCGTTAAACAAAGCTTTAATCAACTGTTTTTCAACATGGAGGTCTAGTTGTGTCCTTCACAAGTTCCTGTTGAGGAATGTCCTAAGCAAGCTGGGCCCATGCCCGAGTATGTATACTCTCCCTGGACAGCGGCACCAGCAGGCCGCCCAGTATTATTTCATAACTCATTTCCACATGAATGACAAGATTCATGTCAAGTCCCCCCCACCCCGGGGACAGTCCCCCCCCCCCCCGCGGTCAGCACCTTCCCATTCGCGGTCAGCCCCCCCTCGTACCTTGCGCTTGGTGCTTCGACAGCCGTTCGTGCCCGGCAAGACGTTGCAGAGCGCGGCGAGAGCAGCCGTGTGTATTGCCAGTAGCCGGTCCAACAGTCCCTGTGCAGCCTGGGCATCGCCCACAGTCCCTGGGGGAAGAACAGAGAGGCCAATCGGATCGAGAGGTACAAACAGGAACGCCCAACCTGTCCAACAGCCCGCCTCTCCGCTGCAAGCTCTGAGTACAGACATCGCGCTGACACATTCGATCGAATAGCCCGCCTCTCCGCTGCGAGCTCTCTGAGTGCGGACATCGCGCTGACACACTCGATCGAGTAGCCCGCCTCTCCGCTGCACGCATTGTCTGGGACAGGGCGCTACTGTTACTCGACTGGGACTGGGTCTGGTGGCTGGCTGTTTAAATCCGATCACATGATGTAATGATCGCAAAATTCCTATGGGGAATCTCCGGTCGGCAAATTGGTTTCCCTTGGTTAGACCACACTTGGGGCACTGTGCACAGTTCTGGTCGCCATATACCTTGGTTAGACCACACTTGGGGCACTGTGCACAGTTCTGGTCGCCATATACCTTGGTTAGACCACACTTGGAGCACCGTGCACAGCTCTGGTCTCCATATACCTTGGTTAGACCACACTTGGAGCACTGTGCAGTGTTCTGGTCTCCATATACCTTGGTTAGACCACACTTGGAGCACCGTGCATAGTTCTGGTCTCCATATACCTTGGTTAGACCACGCTTGGAGCACTGTGCACAGTTCTGGTCTCCATATACCTTGGTTAGACCACACTTGGAGCACTGTGCAGTTCTGGTCTTTATATACCTTGGCTAGACCACACTTGGAGCACTGTGCAGTTCTGGTCTTTATATACCTTGGCTAGACCACACTTGGAGCACTGTGCACAGTTCTGGTCTCCATATACCTTGGTTAGACCACACTTGGAGCACTGTGCAGTTCTGGTCTTTATATACCTTGGCTAGACCACACTTGGAGCACTGTGCAGTTCTGGTCTTTATATACCTTGGCTAGACCACACTTGGAGCACTGTGCACAGTTCTGGTCTCCATATACCTTGGTTAGACCACACTTGGAGCACTGTGCAGTTCTGGTCTTTATATACGATAGCAAAATACTGCAGATGCTGGAAATCCGAAATAACAACAGAAAACGCTGGAAAAACTCAGCAGGCCAGGCAGCATCCGTGGAGAGAGAAAGAGAGTTGACGTTTCAGGTCGATGACCTTTCATCAGAACTGGGAAGAGCTGGAAATCAAATAGATTTAAGGCCAGGGTAAAGCTGGGAAAAGGGGGAGGGGATAAAGGAACAAAGGAGGAGATGAAGAGACATTAAGAGACATTAAGAGATATGCAAGGCTAGAGGTGGTGTTAATGTGACAGATTAAGGCTGAATGAAGTGTGAAATCTACTGGCAGAATGAAGGACAGCTGCCAGCTTCTAGGAGGAAAAAAAAGGTGGGGGGGACAAATAAAAGGGTAGATAAAATAAAATATAAATGTGATTGGAGCTGAGGTTATGATCTAAAATTGTTGAACTCGATATTGAGTCCAGAGGGCTGTAGCGTGCCTAAACGAAAGATGAGGTGCTGTTCCTCGAGCTTACGCTGAGCTTCCGTGGAACAGTGTATTAGGCCGAGGACGGTGAGGTCAGAGTGGGAGTGAAGCGGTGAATTAAAGTGACAGGCCACCGGGAGCTCGGGGTCCCCCTTACGGACTGAACGGGCAGCTGTCCTTCATTCTGCCAGTAGATTTCACACTTCATTCAGCCTTAATCTGTCACATTAACACCACCTCTAGCCTTGCATATCTCTTAATGTCTCTTAATGTCTCTTCATCTCCTCCTTTGTTCCTTTATCCCCTCCCCCTTTTCCCAGCTTTACCCTGGCCTTAAATCTATTTGATTTCCAGCTCTTCCCAGTTCTGATGAAAGGTCATCGACCTGAAACGTCAACTCTCTTTCTCTCTCCACGGATGCTGCCTGGCCTGCTGAGTTTTTCCAGCGTTTTCTGTTGTTATTCTGGTCTTTATATACCTTGGCTAGACCACACTTGGAGCACTGTGCACAGTTCTGGTCTCCATATACCTTGGTTAGACCACGCTTGGAGCACTGTGCACAGTTCTGGTCTCCATATACCTTGGTTAGACCACACTTGGAGCACTGTGCAGTTCTGGTCTTTATATACCTTGGCTAGACCACACTTGGAGCACTGTGCACAGTTCTGGTCTCCATTTTACAAGTGTGATACCAGAACTGAGAGGTTATACCTATCAGAAAAAGCTGAACAGGCTGGGGCTCTTTTCTCTAGAAGGCTGAGGGGTGACCTGATGCAAGTCTTTAAGATTCTGAAAGGGTTTGTTAGGGTAGATGTAGAGAAGATGTTTCCACTTGTGGGGGAGACCAGAACTAGGGGCCATCAATATAAGATAGTCACTAATAAATCCAATCGGGAATTCAGGAGAAACTTCTTCACCCAGAGAGTGGTTAGAATGTGGAACTTGCTACCACAGGGAGTGGTTGAGGCGAATGGCGTAGATGCATTCAAGGGGAAAGCTAGATTAGCACATGAGGGAGAAGGGAATAGAAGGCTATGCTGATAGGGTGGCCCTAAAAATAGTAGATGCATTGCTGGCATCTTCCAAAATTCTATAGACTCTGGAACAGTTCCCATGGATTGGAGGGTAGCTAATGTAACCCCACTATTTAAAAAAGGTGGTAGAGAGAAAACGGGGAATTATAGACCGGTAAGTCTGACATCGGTAGTGGGGAAAATGTTAGAGTCCATTATAAAAGATGTAATAGCAGAGCACTTGGAAAACAGTAACAGGATCGGACAAAGTCAACATGGATTTACAAAAGGTAAATCATGCTTGACTAATCTACTGGAATTTTTTGAGGATGTAACTGGTAGAATAGATAAGGGAGAGCCAGTGGATGTGGTGTATTTGGACTTTCAAAAGGCTTTCGATAAGGTCCCGCATAAGAGATTAGCGTGCAAAGTTAAAGCACATGGGATTGGGGGTAAGGTACTGTCTTGGATAGAGAACTGGTTGGCAGACAGGAAGCAAAGAGTTGGAATAAATGGGTCTTTTTCCGAGTGGCAGGCAGTGACTAGTGGGGTACCACAGGGATCAGTGCTAGGACCCCAGCTATTCACAATATATATAAATGATCTAGACGAGGGAACTAGATGTAATATCTCCAAGTTTGCAGATGACACAAAGCTGGGTAGGCGTGTGTGCGGTGAGGAGGATGCAGAGAAACTCCAGTATGATTTGGACAGGTTGGGTGATTGGGCAGTGGATCTAACGCACTGTGACACCCGGTCCCAGAGGGGGAAAGGACAGTGTATCTAATGCACTGACACCCGGTCCCAGAGGGGAAAAGGACAGTGTATCTAACGCACTGTGACACCCGGTCCCAGAGGGGGAAAGGACAGTGTATCTGGTGTCTCTCAGTCCCTCTCCCTCAGGGAGATATCTGTACACTGACTGGTGTCTCTCAGTCCCTCTCTCTCAGGGAGATATCAGCAAACTGATTGGTGTCTCTCAGTCCCTCTCTCTCAGGGAGATATCTATACACTGACTGGTGTCTCTCAGTCCCCTCTCTCAGGGAGATATCTGTGGAGGGAGTGCAGCGAAGATTCACCAGACTGATTGGGCAGATGCATGGCAAATGCAGTATAATGTGGATAAATGCGAGGTTATCCACTTCGGTGGCAAAAACAGGAAGACAGATTATTACCTGAACGGCAATAGATTGGGGAAAGGGGAAGTGCAACGAGACCTGGGTGTCCTTGTGCACCAGTCGCTGAAGGTAAGCATGCAGGTGCAGCAGGCGGTTAAGAAGGCAAATGGTATGTTGGCCTTCATAGCGAGAGGATTCGAGTACAGGAGCAAGGATGTCTTGCTGCAGTTGTACAGGGCCTTGGTGAGACCACACCTTGAGTATTGTGTGCAGTTTTGGTCACCTTATCTGAGGAAGGATGTTCTTGCCATGGAGGGAGTGCAGCGAAGATTCACCAGACTGATACCTGGGATGGCAGGAATGACGTATGAGGAGAGATTGGGTCGATTAGGCTTATATTCGCTGGAGTTTAGAAGAATGAGAGGGGATCTCATTGAAACTTATAAAATTCTAACAGGACTAGACAGACTAGATGCAGGAAGGATGTTCCCGATGGCGGGGGAGTCCAGAACCAGGGGCCACAGTCTAAAGATAAGGGGTAAGCCATTTAGGACTGAGATGAGGAGGAATTTCTTCACCCAGAGAGTGGTGAACCTGTGGAATTCTCTACCACAGAAGGCTGTGGAGCCAAGTCACTGAATATATTTAAGAAGGAGATAGATATATTTCTAGACGCAAAAGGCGTCAAGGGGTATGGGGATAGAGCGGGAATATGGTATTGAGATAGAGGATCAGCCATGATCATATTGAATGGCGGAGCAGGCTCGAAGGACCGAATGGCCGACTCCTGCTCCTATTTTTCGATGTTTCTATGTCTCCAATATTGAGGCCATGTCCCCTAGTCCAAGACTCCCCAACCAGCGGAAATAGTTTCTCTCTATCTACCCTATCTGTTCCCCTTAATATTTCCGTTCAACGGAGGCCAGACGAGCAGTTTTGAATCTGAGTGTCGGTGACAAAAACCTCAAAGGAACCACAACATCCAGTATCTGGTTTAATCTTAGGTGTAAATCGTGGCTCGCGGAGCGCAATACCTTCACAGAGTAGGACATTAAAACAGGCAGTGTAAATAGATTGAGGGAGATGGGGAGAAGGTGGGTGGGTGGGGTTGAGGGAGATGGGGAGGAGGTGGGTAGGTGGGGTTGGGGATATGGGGAGAAGGTGGGTAGGTGGGGTTGAGGGAGATGGGGAGGAGGTGGGTAGGTGGGGTTGGGGGATATGGGGAGAGGTGGGTAGGTGGGGTTGAGGGATATGGGGAGGAGGTGGGTAGGTGGGGTTGAGGGATATGCGGAGGAGGTGGGTAGGTGGGGTTGAGGGATATGGGGAGAAGGTGGGTAGGTGGGGTTGAGGGAGATGGGGAGAAGGTGGGTAGGTGGGGTTGAGGGATATGGGGAGAAGGTGGGTAGGTGGAGTTGGGGATATGGGGAGAAGGTGGGTAGGTGGGGTTGAGGGATATGGGGAGAAGGTGGGTAGGTGGGGTTGAGGGATATGGGGAGAAGGTGGGTAGGTGGGGTTGAGGGATATGGGGAGAAGGTGGGTAGGTGGAGTTGGGGGATATGGGGAGAAGGTGGGTAGGTGGAGTTGGGGATATGGGGAGAAGGTGGGTAGGTGGGGTTGAGGGATATGGGGAGAAGGTGGGTAGGTGGGGTTGAGCGATATGGGGAGAAGGTGGGTAGGTGGGGTTGAGGGATATGGGGAGAAGGTGGGTAGGTGGGGTTGAGGGATATGGGGAGAAGGTGGGTAGGTGGGGTTGAGGGATATGGGGAGAAGGTGGGGTTGAGGGATATGGGGAGAAGGTGGGTAGGTGGGGTTGAGTGATATGGGAGAAGGTGGGTAGGTGGAGTTGGGGGATATGGGAGAAGGTGGGTAGGTGGGGTTGAGTGATATGGGGAGAAGGTGGGTAGGTGGGGTTGAGTGATATGGGGAGAAGGTGGGTAGGTGGGGTTGAGGGATATGGGGAGAAGGTGGGTAGGTGGGGTTGGTGATATGGGGAGAAGGTGGGTAGGTGAGGTTGGGGATATGGGGAGGAGGTGGGTAGGTGAGGTTGAGGGATATGGGGAGAAGGTGGGTAGGTGGGGTTGAGGGATATGGGGAGAAGGTGGGTAAATGGGATTGGGGATATGGGGAGACGAGAGGTGAGATTGACACCTAATAAAAAGAAAGCTCATCGCTGTTCCATTCCAACTCACGTAGAGACAGAAGCTCCTTTCCAGGTTCTGAAGCTGCCGGGATGTTCCGCGGTGATTCGGGGGGTGGGGGGGGGGGGGGGGGAGCGTGGGGTTGGGGGGAGTGCTCCCCAAATTGTTACCTTCCAGCCTCCGTGCAGCCTGTGTATCACTCTGGGACCCTCGGAGGACAGCGGCCAGTACAGCCTGGTGCGTGGAGAGCAGGTGGCTGTAGAACGAGCTGGAGATGGCCGGAGAGCTTTGATCCATAGTCTCACAGATAATGATGAGGCACTGGGGACAGACAGGAGGAGAAAGGACCTGTCAGAATCCACATCAATGGGTCAACAATGAATGACCAGAGATCCCACAGCCACTCCCAGGGCAGGTACAGCACGGGTTAGATACAGAGTAAAGCTCCCTCTACACTGTCCCATCAAACACTCCCAGGGCAGGTACAGCACGGGTTAGATACAGAGTAAAGCTCCCTCTACACTGTCCCCAGAGGGGGAAAGGACACTGTATCAAACGCACTGCGACACTTGTTATCCGATTGCTTTCTCTCCTTACCGTGATGCTTTGCTCCTTCAGTCTCATTTGGCGGTCCGTGGTCTGTGACAGAAGTTGTTCGAGGAGTTTGAGGAACTGGGCAGCAGATTGTTCGAACACTTGGATGCTGCAGGAGATACAGAGTGCAGATTATCGCACAGAGTGAGTGTAAGCGGAGCGGCATTGAACGTCAGGGAGTGCTTCTGAACTCACCCGGCGTGTGCCTGAGCCATACACACACACACACACACACACACAGCAGGAAAGGCCCAGGCTCCATTCTCGGCCTAGTGCTGAGTGAGCTGATCTCACTCAGTGTAGGACTGAGCCCCACACACACACACAGCAGGAAAGGCCCAGGCTCCATTCTCGGCCTAGTGCTGAGTGAGCTGATCTCACTCAGTGTGGGACTGAGCCCCAGATGAGCTGATGGAGGGAGGGTGCGGGAAATGTACTTAGCATAGGTGCATTAGGAACAGGAGCAGGCCATTCAGCCCCTGTGGTTCATGTCCCCGGAGGACAGGATTATCATAGAATCATACGGCACAGAAGGAGGCCATTCGACCCATCGTGTCTGTGCCGGCCGACAAAGAGCGATCCGGCCTAATCCCACTTTCCAGCCTTGGTCCGTAGCCCTGTAGGTTCCGGCACTTCAAGTACATATCCAAGTACTTTTTAAATGTGATGAGGGTCTCTGCCTCTACCACCCTTTCAGGCAGTGAGTTCCAGACCCCCACTACCCTCTGGGTGAAAACATTTCTCCTCAACTCCCCTCTAATCCTTCTACCAATTACTTTAAATCTATGCCCCCTAGTTATTGACCTCTCTGCTCAGTGAAATAGGTCCTTCCTATCCACTCTATCTAGGCCCCTCATAATTTTATACACCTCAATCAAGTCTCCCCTCAGCCTCCTCTGTTCCAAAGAAAACAGCCCCAGCCTATCCAATCTTTCCTCATAGCTAAAATTCTGCCAGCCCCGGCAACATCCTCTCTAGTGCGATCACATCTTTCCTGTAATGTGGTGACCAGAACTGCACGCAGCACTCTAGCTGTGACCTAACTAGTGTTTCATACAGTTCAAGCATACCCCCACTGCTCTTATATTCTATGCCTCGGCTAATAAAGGCAAGTATCCCGTATGCCTTCTTAACCACCTTATCTACTTGGCCTGCTACCTTCAGGAATCTGTGGACATGCACTCCAAGGTCCCTCTGTCCCTCTACACTTCTCAGTATCCTACCATTTATTGTGTATTCCCTTGTCATGTTAGCCCTCCCCCAATGCAGTACCTCACACTTCTCCGGATTGAATTCCATTAGCCACTTTTCTGCCCACTTGACCAGTCCATTGATATCTTCCTGCAGTCTGCAGCTGACCAGTGATGCCCCTGTGGTCAAATAGCACACTGACACTGAGAAGGCGATAGAAAACTCAGAACGGCGATATTGATGACTGAGGGTTACCGGGGAACTCAGGTCCTCTTACCCGCTGCCGGCTTTCGATGTCTCCGCCTCGAAATCACTGGAGAAATACGCAGTCAGGACCGCCACCAGATCGGAGAGGACCGTCACACACCAGGGCTGCTGGAGGGCCAGAGAGAGAGAGAAGGGTCACTGAGGGGGGCGGGGGATCACTGGGGGAGGGGGAATCACCGAGAGAGGGGGAATCACTGAGAGAGGGGGAATCACTGAGAGAGGAATCACTGAGAGAGGAATCACTGAGAGAGGAATCACTGAGAGAGGAATCACTGAGAGAGGAATCACTGAGAGAGGAATCACTGAGAGAGGGATCACTGAGAGAGGAATCACTGAGAGAGGGGGAATCACTGAGAGAGGAATCACTGAGAGAGGAATCACTGAGAGAGGGGAATCACTGAGAGAGGGGAATCACTGAGAGAGGAATCACTGAGAGAGGGGAATCACTGAGAGAGGAATCACTGAGAGAGGAATCACTGAGAGAGAGGGAATCACTGAGAGAGGAATCACTGAGAGAGGAATCACTGAGAGAGGGGAATCACTGAGAGAGGGGAATCACTGAGAGAGGAATCACTGAGAGAGGGGGAATCACTGAGAGAGGGGGAATCACTGAGAGAGGAATCACTGAGAGAGGAATCACTGAGAGAGGGGGAATCACTGAGAGAGGAATCACTGAGAGAGGAATCACTGAGAGAGGAATCACTGAGAGAGGGGGAATCACTGAGAGAGGAATCACTGAGAGAGGAATCACTGAGAGAGGGGGAATCACTGAGAGAGGGGGAATCACTGAGAGAGGAATCACTGAGAGAGGGGAATCACTGAGAGAGGAATCACTGAGAGAGGAATCACTGAGAGAGGGGGAATCACTGAGAGAGGGGGAATCACTGAGAGAGGAATCACTGAGAGAGGGGAATCACTGAGAGAGGGGGAATCACTGAGAGAGGAATCACTGAGAGAGGGAATCACTGAGAGAGGAATCACTGAGAGAGGGGGAATCACTGAGAGAGGGGGAATCACTGAGAGAGGGGAATCACTGAGAGAGGAATCACTGAGAGAGGGGGAATCACTGAGAGGGGAATCACTGAGAGAGGGGAATCACTGAGAGGGGGAATCACTGAGAGAGGGGAATCACTGAGAGAGGAATCACTGAGAGAGGAATCACTGAGAGAGGAATCACTGAGAGAGGAATCACTGAGAGAGGAATCACTGAGAGGGGGAATCACTGAGAGAGGGAATCACTGAGAGAGGAATCACTGAGAGAGGAATCACTGAGAGAGGGGAATCACTGAGAGAGGGGGAATCACTGAGAGAGGGGAATCACTGAGAGAGGGGGAATCACTGAGAGAGGAATCACTGAGAGAGGAATCACTGAGAGAGGGGGAATCACTGAGAGAGGAATCACTGAGAGAGGAATCACTGAGAGAGGAATCACTGAGAGAGGGGGAATCACTGAGAGAGGAATCACTGAGAGAGGAATCACTGAGAGAGGAATCACTGAGAGAGGAATCACTGAGAGAGGAATCACTGAGAGAGGAATCACTGAGAGAGGAATCACTGAGAGAGGAATCACTGAGAGAGGGGAATCACTGAGAGAGGAATCACTGAGAGAGGAATCACTGAGAGGGGAATCACTGAGAGAGGAATCACTGAGAGAGGAATCACTGAGAGAGGGAATCACTGAGAGAGGAATCACTGAGAGAGGAATCACTGAGAGAGGAATCACTGAGAGAGGAATCACTGAGAGAGGAATCACTGAGAGAGGAATCACTGAGAGAGGAATCACTGAGAGAGGGGGAATCACTGAGAGAGGGAATCACTGAGAGAGGAATCACTGAGAGAGGAATCACTGAGAGAGGAATCACTGAGAGAGGAATCACTGAGAGAGGAATCACTGAGAGAGGAATCACTGAGAGAGGAATCACTGAGAGAGGAATCACTGAGAGAGGAATCACTGAGAGAGGAATCACTGAGAGAGGGGAATCACTGAGAGAGGGGAATCACTGAGAGAGGAATCACTGAGAGAGGAATCACTGAGAGAGGGGGAATCACTGAGAGAGGAATCACTGAGAGAGGAATCACTGAGAGAGGGGGAATCACTGAGAGAGGAATCACTGAGAGAGGGATCACTGAGAGAGGAATCACTGAGAGAGGAATCACTGAGAGAGGGGGAATCACTGAGAGAGGGGGAATCACTGAGAGAGGGGGAATCACTGAGAGAGGGATCACTGAGAGAGGGGAATCACTGAGAGAGGGGGAATCACTGAGAGAGGAATCACTGAGAGAGGGGGAATCACTGAGAGAGGGGGAATCACTGAGAGGGAATCACTGAGAGAGGAATCACTGAGAGAGGGGGAATCACTGAGAGAGGAATCACTGAGAGAGGAATCACTGAGAGAGGGGGAATCACTGAGAGAGGAATCACTGAGAGAGGGAATCACTGAGAGAGGGGGAATCACTGAGAGAGGGGGAATCACTGAGAGAGGAATCACTGAGAGAGGGGGAATCACTGAGAGAGGAATCACTGAGAGAGGGGAATCACTGAGAGAGGAATCACTGAGAGAGGGAATCACTGAGAGAGGGGGAATCACTGAGAGAGGAATCACTGAGAGAGGAATCACTGAGAGAGGGGAATCACTGAGAGAGGGGGAATCACTGAGAGAGGAATCACTGAGAGAGGAATCACACTGAGAGGAATCACTGAGGGAATCACTGAGAGAGGGAATCACTGAGAGAGGAATCACTGAGAGAGGAATCACTGAGAGAGGGGAATCACTGAGAGAGGGGAATCACTGAGAGAGGAATCACTGAGAGAGGAATCACTGAGAGAGGGAATCACTGAGAGAGGGGGAATCACTGAGAGAGGAATCACTGAGAGAGGAATCACTGAGAGAGGGAATCACTGAGAGAGGAATCACTGAGAGAGGAATCACTGAGAGAGGAATCACTGAGAGAGGAATCACTGAGAGAGGGAATCACTGAGAGGGGAATCACTGAGAGAGGAATCACTGAGAGAGGGGGAATCACTGAGAGAGGAATCACTGAGAGAGGAATCACTGAGAGAGGAATCACTGAGAGAGGAATCACTGAGAGAGGAATCACTGAGAGAGGGAATCACTGAGAGGGGGAATCACTGAGAGAGGAATCACTGAGAGAGGGGGAATCACTGAGAGAGGAATCACTGAGAGAGGAATCACTGAGAGAGGAATCACTGAGAGAGGAATCACTGAGAGAGGAATCACTGAGAGAGGAATCACTGAGAGAGGAATCACTGAGAGAGGAATCACTGAGAGAGGAATCACTGAGAGGGGAATCACTGAGAGGGGGAATCACTGAGAGAGGAATCACTGAGAGAGGGAATCACTGAGAGGGGGAATCACTGAGAGAGGAATCACTGAGAGAGGAATCACTGAGAGGGGGAATCACTGAGAGAGGGGGAATCACTGAGAGAGGAATCACTGAGAGAGGAATCACTGAGAGAGGAATCACTGAGAGAGGGAATCACTGAGAGAGGAATCACTGAGAGAGGGAATCACTGAGAGGGGGAATCACTGAGAGAGGAATCACTGAGAGAGGGAATCACTGAGAGGGGGAATCACTGAGAGAGGGGGAATCACTGAGAGAGGAATCACTGAGAGAGGAATCACTGAGAGAGGGGGAATCACTGAGAGAGGGGGAATCACTGAGAGAGGAATCACTGAGAGAGGGGGAATCACTGAGAGAGGGGGAATCACTGAGAGAGGATCACTGAGAGAGGGGGAATCACTGAGAGAGGAATCACTGAGAGAGGAATCACTGAGAGAGGAATCACTGAGAGAGGAATCACTGAGAGAGGAATCACTGAGAGAGGGGAATCACTGAGAGAGGGGGAATCACTGAGAGAGGGGAATCACTGAGAGAGGAATCACTGAGAGAGGGGAATCACTGAGAGAGGAATCACTGAGAGGGGAATCACTGAGAGAGGAATCACTGAGAGAGGAATCACTGAGAGAGGAATCACTGAGAGAGGGGGAATCACTGAGAGAGGGGAATCACTGAGAGAGGAATCACTGAGAGAGGGAATCACTGAGAGAGGAATCACTGAGAGAGGGGAATCACTGAGAGAGGGGAATCACTGAGAGAGGGAATCACTGAGAGAGAGGAATCACTGAGAGAGGGGAATCACTGAGAGAGGAATCACTGAGAGAGGAATCACTGAGAGAGGGGAATCACTGAGAGAGGAATCACTGAGAGAGGGGAATCACTGAGAGAGGGGAATCACTGAGAGAGGGAATCACTGAGAGAGGAATCACTGAGAGAGGAAATCACTGAGAGAGGGAATCACTGAGAGGGGAATCACTGAGAGAGGAACACCTGAGAGAGGGAATCACTGAGAGAGGGAATCACTGAGAGAGGGAATCACTGAGAGAGGAATCACTGAGAGAGGGGGAATCACTGAGAGAGGGGAATCACTGAGAGAGGGGGAATCACTGAGAGAGGGAGAATCAGCTGAGAGAGGAATCACTGAGAGAGGAATCACTGAGAGGGAATCATTGAGAGGGGAATCACTGAGAGAGGAATCACTGAGAGAGGGGGGGAACTCACTGTGAGAGGAATCAACTGAGAGAGGGGAATCACTGAGAGAGGAATCACTGAGAGAGGATCACTGAGAGAGGGGGAATCACTGAGAGAGGAATCACTGAGAGAGGGATAGAGATCACTGAGAGAGGGGGAATCCCTGAGAGAGGGAATCACTGAGAGAGGAATCACTGAGAGAGGAATCACTGAGAGAGGGAGATCACTGAGAGAGAGGGGGAATCACTGAGAGAGGAATCACTGAGAGAGGGGAATCACTGAGAGAGGGAATCACTGAGAGAGGAATCACTGAGAGAGGATATCACTGAGAGAGGGAATCACTGAGAGAGGAATCACTGAGAGAGGAATCACTGAGAGAGGAATCTCTGAGAGAGGGGAATCACTGGAGAGAGGAATCACTGAGAGAGGATTCACTGAGAGAGGGGGAATCACTGAGAGAGGGGGAATCACTGAGAGAGGAATCACTGAGAGAGGGGAATCACTGAGAGAGGGAATCACTGAGAGAGGGAATCACTGAGAGAGGAATCACTGAGAGAGGAATCACTGAGAGAGGAATCACTGAGAGAGGGAATCACTGAGAGAGGAATCACTGAGAGAGGGGAATCACTGAGAGAGGAATCACTGAGAGAGGAATCACTGAGAGAGGGGAATCACTGAGAGAGGGAATCACTGAGAGAGGGAATCACTGAGAGAGGAATCACTGAGAGAGGGAATCACTGAGAGAGGGAATCACTGAGAGAGGAATCACTGAGAGAGGGGAATCACTGAGAGAGGAATCACTGAGAGAGGAATCACTGAGAGAGGGGAATCACTGAGAGAGGGGAATCACTGAGAGAGGGAATCACTGAGAGAGGAATCACTGAGAGAGGAATCACTGAGAGAGGGGAATCACTGAGAGAGGAATCACTGAGAGAGGGGAATCACTGAGAGAGGAATCACTGAGAGAGGAATCACTGAGAGAGGGGAATCACTGAGAGAGGAATCACTGAGAGAGGAATCACTGAGAGAGGGGGAATCACTGAGAGAGGGGAATCACTGAGAGAGGGGAATCACTGAGAGAGGAATCACTGAGAGAGGAATCACTGAGAGAGGGAATCACTGAGAGAGGAATCACTGAGAGAGGGGGAATCACTGAGAGAGGAGGAATCACTGAGAGAGGAATCACTGAGAGGGAGGAATCACTGAGAGAGGGGAATCACTGAGAGAGGAATCACTGAGAGAGGAATCACTGAGAGAGGAATCACTGAGAGAGGGGAATCACTGAGAGAGGGGGAATCACTGAGAGAGGAATCACTGAGAGAGGAATCACTGAGAGAGGAATCACTGAGAGAGGAATCACTGAGAGAGGGGGAATCACTGAGAGAGGGAATCACTGAGAGAGGGGGAATCACTGAGAGAGGAATCACTGAGAGAGGAATCACTGAGAGAGGAATCACTGAGAGAGGAATCACTGAGAGAGGGGGAATCACTGAGAGAGGAATCACTGAGAGAGGAATCACTGAGAGAGGGGGAATCACTGAGAGAGAGGGAATCACTGAGAGAGGAATCACTGAGAGAGGAATCACTGAGAGAGGAATCACTGAGAGAGGAATCACTGAGAGAGGGGAATCACTGAGAGAGGAATCACTGAGAGAGGAATCACTGAGAGGGGGAATCACTGAGAGAGGAATCACTGAGAGAGGAATCACTGAGAGAGGAATCACTGAGAGGGGGAATCACTGAGAGAGGAATCACTGAGAGAGGAATCACTGAGAGAGGAATCACTGAGAGAGGAATCACTGAGAGAGGGGGAATCACTGAGAGAGGAATCACTGAGAGAGGAGGAATCACTGAGAGAGGGGGAATCACTGAGAGAGGAATCACTGAGAGAGGAATCACTGAGAGAGGGGGAATCACTGAGAGAGGGAATCACTGAGAGAGGGGGAATCACTGAGAGAGGAGGAATCACTGAGAGAGGGGGAATCACTGAGAGAGGGGGAATCACTGAGAGAGGAATCACTGAGAGAGGAATCACTGAGAGAGGGAATCACTGAGAGAGGGGAATCACTGAGAGAGGAATCACTGAGAGGGGAATCACTGAGAGAGGAATCACTGAGAGAGGGGGAATCACTGAGAGAGGAATCACTGAGAGAGGAATCACTGAGAGAGGGGGAATCACTGAGAGAGGGAATCACTGAGAGAGGGGAATCACTGAGAGAGGAATCACTGAGAGAGGAATCACTGAGAGAGGAATCACTGAGAGGGGGGAATCACTGAGAGAGGGAATCACTGAGAGAGGGGGAATCACTGAGAGAGGAATCACTGAGAGAGGAATCACTGAGAGAGAGGAATCACTGAGAGAGGAATCACTGAGAGAGGGAATCACTGAGAGAGGAATCACTGAGAGAGGAATCACTGAGAGAGGAATCACTGAGAGAGGAATCACTGAGAGAGGAATCACTGAGAGAGGGGGAATCACTGAGAGAGGGGGAATCACTGAGAGAGGAATCACTGAGAGAGGAATCACTGAGAGAGGAATCACTGAGAGAGGGGGAATCACTGAGAGAGGAATCACTGAGAGAGGGGGAATCACTGAGAGGGGGAATCACTGAGAGAGGGGAATCACTGAGAGAGGGGGAATCACTGAGAGAGGAATCACTGAGAGAGGGAATCACTGAGAGAGGATCTGAGAGGGAATCACTGAGAGAGGAATCACTGAGAGAGGAATCACTGAGAGAGGAATCACTGAGAGAGGGGGAATCACTGAGAGAGGGGGAATCACTGAGAGAGGGGAATCACTGAGAGAGGAATCACTGAGAGAGGGAATCACTGAGAGAGGAATCACTGAGAGAGGGAATCACTGAGAGAGGGAATCACTGAGAGAGGGGGAATCACTGAGAGAGGAATCACTGAGAGAGGAATCACTGAGAGAGGAATCACTGAGAGAGGAATCACTGAGAGAGGGGAATCACAGAGAAGGGGAATCACTGAGAGAGGAATCACTGAGAGAGGAATCACTGAGAGAGGGGAATCACTGAGAGAGGAATCACTGAGAGAGGGGAATCACTGAGAGAGGGAATCACTGAGAGAGGGAATCACTGAGAGAGGGGGAATCACTGAGAGAGGGGAATCACTGAGAGAGGAATCACTGAGAGAGGGGAATCACTGAGAAGGGGGGAATCACTGAGAGAGGGGGAATCACTGAGAGAGGAATCACTGAGAGAGGGGAATCACTGAGAGAGGGGGAATCACTGAGAGAGGGAATCACTGAGAGAGGAATCACTGAGAGAGGGGAATCACTGAGAGAGGAATCACTGAGAGAGGGGAAATCACTGAGAGAGGAATCACTGAGAGAGGGAATCACTGAGAGAGGGAATCACTGAGAGAGGGGGAATCACTGAGAGAGGAATCACTGAGAGAGGGGGAATCACTGAGAGAGGAATCACTGAGAGAGGAATCACTGAGAGAGGGGGAATCACTGAGAGAGGGGGAATCACTGAGAGAGGAATCACTGAGAGAGGGGGAATCACTGAGAGAGAGGGAATCACTGAGAGAGGGGGAATCACTGAGAGAGGGGGAATCACTGAGAGAGGGGAATCACTGAGAGAGAGGGGAATCACTGAGAGAGGAATCACTGAGAGAGGGGGAATCACTGAGAGAGAGGAATCACTGAGAGAGGGGGAATCACTGAGAGAGGAATCACTGAGAGAGGGGGAATCACTGAGAGAGGGGAATCACTGAGAGAGGAATCACTGAGAGAGGGGGAATCACTGAGAGAGAGGGAATCACTGAGAGAGGGGGAATCACTGAGAGAGGAATCACTGAGAGAGGGGAATCACTGAGAGAGGGAATCACTGAGAGAGGGGAATCACTGAGAGAGGGGAATCACTGAGAGAGGGAATCACTGAGAGAGGAATCACTGAGAGAGGAATCACTGAGAGAGGGAATCACTGAGAGAGGAATCACTGGAGAGAGGAATCACTGAGAGAGGGAATCACTGAGAGAGGGGGAATCACTGAGAGAGGGGAATCACTGAGAGAGGAATCACTGAGAGAGGAATCACTGAGAGAGGGGGAATCACTGAGAGAGGATCACTGAGAGAGGAATCACTGAGAGAGGGGGAATCACTGAGAGAGGAATCACTGAGAGAGGGAATCACTGAGAGAGGGGAATCACTGATGAGAGGGGAATCACTGAGAGAGGGAATCACTGAGAGAGGGAATCACTGAGAGAGGGGAATCACTGAGAGAGGGGGAATCACTGAGAGAGGAATCACTGAGAGAGGGAATCACTGAGAGAGGGAAGCACTGAAGTAGGGGGAATCACTGAGAGAGGGGGAATACACTGAGAGAGGAGGGAATCACTGAGAGAGGAATCACTGAGAGAGGGGGAATCACTGAGAGAGGGGGAATCACTGAGAGAGGGGAATCACTGAGAGAGGGGAATCACTGAGAGAGGGAATCACTGAGAGAGGGAGATCACTGAGAGAGGAATCACTGAGAGAGGAATCACTGAGAGAGGGGAATCACTGAGAGAGGAATCACTGAGAGAGGAATCACTGAGAGAGGGGAATCACTGAGAGAGGAATCACTGAGAGAGGAATCACTGAGAGAGAGGAATCACTGAGAGAGGGGAATCACTGAGAGAGGAATCACTGAGAGAGGAATCACTGAGAGAGGGGGAATCACTGAGAGAGGGGGAATCACTGAGAGAGGAATCACTGAGAGAGGGGAATCACTGAGAGAGGGGAATCACTGAGAGAGGAATCACTGAGAGAGGGGAATCACTGAGAGAGGAATCACTGAGAGAGGAATCACTGAGAGAGGAATCACTGAGAGAGGAATCACTGAGAGAGGAATCACTGAGAGAGGAATCACTGAGAGAGGAATCACTGAGAGAGGGGGAATCACTGAGAGAGGAATCACTGAGAGAGGGGGAATCACTGAGAGAGGGGAATCACTGAGAGAGGAATCACTGAGAGAGGAATCACTGAGAGAGGGAATCACTGAGAGAGGGAATCACTGAGAGAGGGGATCCACTGAGAGAAGGAACACTGACGATGAGAGGGGACTCACTGAGAGAGAACTGAGAGAGGAATCACTGAGAGAGGAATCACTGAGAGGGGAATCACTGAGAGAGGGGAATCACTGAGAGAAGAGGAGAAATCACTGAGAGAGGAATCACTGAGTGAGGGAACACTGAGAGAGGAATCACTGAGAGAGGAATCACAGAGAGAGGAATCACTGTGAGAGAAGAGAGAGGAATCACAGAGAGAGGAATCACTGAGAGAGGAAACACTGAGAGAGGATTCACGGAGAGAGGAATCACTGAAGAGAGGAATCACTGAGAGAACTGTGAGGAATCCACTGAGAGAGGAATCACTGAGAGAGGAATCCACTGAAGAGAGGAATCACTGAGAGAGGACATCACAGAGAGAAGAATCACTGAGAGAGGAATCACTGAGAGAGGAATCACTGAGAGAGGAACTGAGGAATCACTGAGAGAGGGGAATCACTGAGAGAGGGAATCACTGACGAGAGGGAATCACTGAGAGAGGGAATCACTGAGAGGAATCACTGAGAGAGGGGAATCACTGAGAGAGGAATCACTGAGAGAGGAATCACTGAGAGAGGGGGAATCACTGAGAGAGGGGAATCACTGAGAGAGAGGAATCACTGAGAGAGGAATCACTGAGAGAGGAATCACTGAGAGAGGAATCACTGAGAGAGAGGAATCACTGAGAGAGGAATCACTGAGAGAGGAATCACTGAGAGAGAGGAATCACTGAGAGAGGAATCACTGAGAGAGGGAATCACTGAGAGAGGGGGAATCACTGAGAGAGGAATCACTGAGAGAGGAATCACTGAGAGAGGGGGAATCACTGAGAGGGGGAATCACTGAGAGAGGAATCACTGAGAGAGGAATCACTGAGAGAGGAATCACTGAGAGAGGAATCACTGAGAGAGGAATCACTGAGAGAGGGGGAATCACTGAGAGAGGAATCACTGAGAGAGGAATCACTGAGAGAGGAATCACTGAGAGAGGGGAATCACTGAGAGAGGAATCACTGAGAGAGGGGGAATCACTGAGAGAGGAATCACTGAGAGAGGAATCACTGAGAGAGAGGAATCACTGAGAGAGGGGGAATCACTGAGAGAGGAATCACTGAGAGAGAGGAATCACTGAGAGAGGGGGAATCACTGAGAGAGGAATCACTGAGAGAGGAATCACTGAGAGAGGAATCACTGAGAGAGGAATCACTGAGAGAGGAATCACTGAGAGAGGAATCACTGAGAGAGGAATCACTGAGAGAGGGGGAATCACTGAGAGAGGAATCACTGAGAGAGGGGAATCACTGAGAGAGGGGGAATCACTGAGAGAGGAATCACTGAGAGAGGAATCACTGAGAGAGGAATCACTGAGAGAGAGGGAATCACTGAGAGAGGAATCACTGAGAGAGGAATCACTGAGAGAGGGGGAATCACTGAGAGAGGAATCACTGAGAGAGGAATCACTGAGAGAGGAATCACTGAGAGAGGGGGAATCACTGAGAGAGGAATCACTGAGAGAGGAATCACTGAGAGAGGAATCACTGAGAGAGGGGGAATCACTGAGAGAGGGGGAATCACTGAGAGAGGAATCACTGAGAGAGGAATCACTGAGAGAGGAATCACTGAGAGAGGAATCACTGAGAGAGGGGGAATCACTGAGAGAGGGGAATCACTGAGAGAGGAATCACTGAGAGAGGAATCACTGAGAGAGGAATCACTGAGAGAGGAATCACTGAGAGAGGGGGAATCACTGAGAGAGGGGGAATCACTGAGAGAGGGGAATCACTGAGAGAGGGGAATCACTGAGAGAGGGGGAATCACTGAGAGAGGGGGAATCACTGAGAGAGGGGAATCACTGAGAGAGGAATCACTGAGAGAGGAATCACTGAGAGAGGGGGAATCACTGAGAGGGGAATCACTGAGAGAGGAATCACTGAGAGAGGGGAATCACTGAGAGAGGAATCACTGAGAGAGGAATCACTGAGAGAGGAATCACTGAGAGAGGGGGAATCACTGAGAGAGGGGAATCACTGAGAGAGGAATCACTGAGAGAGGGGGAATCACTGAGAGAGAGGAATCACTGAGAGAGGAATCACTGAGAGAGGAATCACTGAGAGAGGAATCACTGAGAGAGGGAATCACTGAGAGAGGGGGAATCACTGAGAGAGGAATCACTGAGAGAGGAATCACTGAGAGAGGGGGAATCACTGAGAGAGGAATCACTGAGAGAGGGGGAATCACTGAGAGAGGAATCACTGAGAGAGGAATCACTGAGAGAGGAATCACTGAGAGAGGGGGAATCACTGAGAGAGGAATCACTGAGAGAGGAATCACTGAGAGAGGGGAATCACTGAGAGAGGGGAATCACTGAGAGAGGAATCACTGAGAGAGGAATCACTGAGAGAGGAATCACTGAGAGAGGAATCACTGAGAGAGGAATCACTGAGAGAGGAATCACTGAGAGAGGGGAATCACTGAGAGAGGAATCACTGAGAGAGGGGAATCACTGAGAGAGGGGAATCACTGAGAGAGGGGGAATCACTGAGAAGAGAGGGGAATCACTGAGAGAGGAATCACTGAGAGAGGAATCACTGAGAGAGGGGAATCACTGAGAGAGGAATCACTGAGAGAGGAATCACTGAGAGAGAGGAATCACTGAGAGAGGAATCACTGAGAGAGGGAATCACTGAAGAGAGGGGAATCACTGAGAGAGAATCACTGAGAGAGGGGGAATCACTGAGAGAGGGTAATCACTGAGAGAGAGGGAATCACTGAGAGGGGGGAATCACTGAGAGAGGGGGAATCACTGAGAGAGGAATTACAGAGAGAGGAATCACTGAGAGAGGAATCACTGAGAGAGGGAATCACTGAGAGAGGAATCACTGAGAGAGGAATCACTGAGAGAGGGAATCACTGAGAGAGGGAATCTATGGGGATCGAGAGGGGGAATCACTGAGAAGAGGAATCACTGAGAGAGGGGAATCACTGAGGAGAGGGGAATCACTGAGAGAGGGGAATCACTGAGAGAGGGGAATCACTGAGAGAGGAATCACTGAGAGAGGGGGAATCACGGAGAGAGGAATCACTGAGAGAGGGGAATCACTGAGAGAGGGGGAATCACTGAGAGAGGAATCACTGAGAGAGGGGGAATCACTGAGAGAGGGGAATCACTGAGAGAGGAATCACTGAGAGAGGAATCACTGAGAGAGGAATCACTGAGAGAGGAATCACTGAGAGAGGGAATCACTGAGAGAGGAATCACTGAGAGAGGAATCACTGAGAGAGGGGAATCACTGAGAGAGGAATCACTGAGAGAGGGGGAATCACTGAGAGAGGAATCACTGAGAGAGGAATCACTGAGAGGGGGAATCACTGAGAGGGGGAATCACTGAGAGAGGAATCACTGAGAGAGGAATCACTGAGAGAGGGGGAATCACTGAGAGAGGAATCACTGAGAGAGGAATCACTGAGAGAGGGGGAATCACTGAGAGAGGAATCACTGAGAGAGGAATCACTGAGAGAGGGGAATCACTGAGAGAGGGGGAATCACTGAGAGAGGGGGAATCACTGAGAGAGGGGGAATCACTGAGAGAGGAATCACTGAGAGAGGAATCACTGAGAGAGGGAATCACTGAGAGAGGAATCACTGAGAGAGGAATCACTGAGAGAGGGGGAATCACTGAGAGAGGGGGAATCACTGAGAGAGGGGGAATCACTGAGAGAGGGGAATCACTGAGAGAGGAATCACTGAGAGAGGAATCACTGAGAGAGGGAATCACTGAGAGAGGAATCACTGAGAGAGGGGAATCACTGAGAGAGGAATCACTGAGAGAGGAATCACTGAGAGAGGAATCACTGAGAGAGGAGGAATCACTGAGAGAGGAATCACTGAGAGAGGAATCACTGAGAGAGGGGGAATCACTGAGAGAGGGGAATCACTGAGAGAGGGGGAATCACTGAGAGAGGGGGAATCACTGAGAGAGGAATCACTGAGAGAGGAATCACTGAGAGAGGGAATCACTGAGAGAGGAATCACTGAGAGAGGGGAATCACTGAGAGAGGGAATCACTGAGAGAGGGGGAATCACTGAGAGAGGGGGAATCACTGAGAGAGGAATCACTGAGAGAGGGAATCACTGAGAGAGGGAATCACTGAGAGAGGGGGAATCACTGAGAGAGGGGGAATCACTGAGAGAGGAGGAATCACTGAGAGAGGAATCACTGAGAGAGGGGGAATCACTGAGAGAGGGAATCACTGAGAGAGGGGGAATCACTGAGAGAGGAATCACTGAGAGAGGAATCACTGAGAGAGGAGGAATCACTGAGAGAGGGGAATCACTGAGAGAGGGGGAATCACTGAGAGAGGAGGAATCACTGAGAGAGGAATCACTGAGAGAGGAATCACTGAGAGAGGGGGAATCACTGAGAGAGGAATCACTGAGAGAGGGAATCACTGAGAGAGGAATCACTGAGAGAGGAATCACTGAGAGAGGAATCACTGAGAGAGGAATCACTGAGAGAGGAATCACTGAGAGAGGAATCACTGAGAGAGGGGAATCACTGAGAGAGGAATCACTGAGAGAGGAATCACTGAGAGAGGGGAATCACTGAGAGAGGGGGAATCACTGAGAGAGGAATCACTGAGAGAGGGGAATCACTGAGAGAGGAATCACTGAGAGAGGGGAATCACTGAGAGAGGAATCACTGAGAGAGGAATCACTGAGAGAGCAATCACTGAGAGAGGAATCACTGAGAGAGGAATCACTGAGAGAGGAATCACTGAGAGAGGAATCACTGAGAGAGGGGGAATCACTGAGAGAGGAATCACTGAGAGAGGAATCACTGAGAGAGGAATCACTGAGAGAGGGGGAATCACTGAGAGAGGAATCACTGAGAGAGGGGGAATCAGTGAGAGAGGAATCACTGAGAGAGGAATCACTGAGAGAGGGGAATCAGTGAGAGAGGAATCACTGAGAGAGGAATCACTGAGAGAGGAATCACTGAGAGAGGGGAATCAGTGAGAGAGGAATCACTGAGAGAGGAATCACTGAGAGAGGAATCACTGAGAGAGGGGAATCACTGAGAGAGGAATCACTGAGAGAGGAATCACTGAGAGAGGGGAATCACTGAGAGAGGAATCACTGAGAGAGGAATCACTGAGAGAGGAATCACTGAGAGAGGGGGAATCACTGAGAGAGGAATCACTGAGAGAGGGGGAATCACTGAGAGAGGAATCACTGAGAGGGGGAATCACTGAGAGAGGAATCACTGAGAGAGGGGGAATCACTGAGAGAGGAATCACTGAGAGAGGGGGAATCACTGAGAGAGGAATCACTGAGAGAGGAATCACTGAGAGAGGAATCACTGAGAGAGGGGAATCAGTGAGAGAGGAATCACTGAGAGAGGGGGAATCAGTGAGAGAGGAATCACTGAGAGAGGAATCACTGAGAGAGGGGAATCAGTGAGAGAGGAATCACTGAGAGAGGAATCACTGAGAGAGGGGAATCAGTGAGAGAGGAATCACTGAGAGAGGAATCACTGAGAGAGGAATCACTGAGAGAGGAATCACTGAGAGAGGGGGTATCACAGAGAGGAATCACTGAGAGAGGGGGAATCACTGAGAGAGGAATCACTGAGAGAGGGGGAATCACTGAGAGAGGAATCACTGAGAGAGGAATCACTGAGAGAGGAATCACTGAGAGAGGGGGAATCACTGAGAGAGGGGGAATCACTGAGAGAGGAATCACTGAGAGAGGGGGAATCACTGAGAGAGGAATCACTGAGAGAGGGGAATCACTGAGAGAGGAATCACTGAGAGAGGAATCACTGAGAGAGGGGAATCACTGAGAGAGGGGGAATCACTGAGAGAGGAATCACTGAGAGAGGGGGAATCACTGAGAGAGGAATCACTGAGAGAGGGGGAATCACTGAGAGAGGAATCACTGAGAGAGGAATCACTGAGAGAGGAATCACTGAGAGAGGAATCACTGAGAGAGGAATCACTGAGAGAGGAATCACTGAGAGAGGAATCACTGAGAGAGAGGGAATCACTGAGAGAGGGGAATCACTGAGAGAGGAATCACTGAGAGAGGGGGAATCACTGAGAGAGAGGGGGGAATCACTGAGGAGAGGGGGAAATCACTGAGAGAGGAATCACTGAGAGAGGAATCACTGAGAGATGGGGAATCACTGAGAGAGGGGGAATCACTGAGGAGAGGAATCACAGAGAGAGGGGAATCACTGAGAGAGGAATCACTAGAGAGAGGGAATCTCAGAGAGGAGGAACTCACTGAGAGAGGAATCACTGAGAGAGGAATCACTGAGAGAGGAATCACTGAGAGAGGAATCACTGAGAGAGGGGGGAATCACTGAGAGAGGGGGAATCACTGAGAGAAGGGGGAATCACTGGAGAGAGGAATCACTGAGAGGAGGGGAATCACTGAGAGAGGAATCACTGAGAGAGGAATTACTGAGAGGAGGGGGAATCACTTGAGAGGAATGGAGGGAATCACTGAGAGAGGGGAATCACACTGAGAGAGGGGGAATCACTGGAGAGGAGGGAAATCACTGAGAGAGGGGGAATCACTGAGAGAGGGGGAATCACTGAGAGAGGAATCACTGAGAGAGGGGGAATCACTGAGGAGAGGGGACATCACTGAGAGGAGGGGGAATCACTGAGAGAAGGGGGAATCACTGAGAGACGGGGGAATCACTGAGAGAGGGGAATCACTGAGAGAGGAATCACTGAGAGAGGAATCACTGAGAGAGGGGGAATCACTGAGAGAGGAATCACTGAGAGAGGGGAATCACTGAGAGAGGGGAATCACTGAGAGAGGAATCACTGAGAGAGGAATCACTGAGAGAGGAATCACTGAGAGAGGGGGAATCACTGAGAGAGGAATCACTGAGAGAGGAATCACTGAGAGAGGGGGAATCACTGAGAGAGGAATCACTGAGAGAGGAATCACTGAGAGAGGGGGAATCACTGAGAGAGGGGGAATCACTGAGAGAGGGGAATCACTGAGAGAGGAATCACTGAGAGAGGAATCACTGAGAGAGGAATCACTGAGAGAGGAATCACTGAGAGAGGGGGAATCACTGAGAGAGGGGGAATCACTGAGAGAGGGGGAATCACTGAGAGAGGAATCACTGAGAGAGGGGGAATCACTGAGAGAGGGGAATCACTGAGAGAGGAATCACTGAGAGAGGAATCACTGAGAGAGGGGGAATCACTGAGAGAGGGGGAATCACTGAGAGAGGGGGAATCACTGAGAGAGAAATCACTGAGAGAGGAATCACTGAGAGAGGGGGAATCACTGAGAGAGGGAATCACTGAGAGAGGAATCACAGAGAGAGGAATCACTGAGAGAGGAATCACTGAGAGAGGAATCACAGAGAGGGGAATCACTGAGAGAGGAATCACTGAGAGAGGAATCACTGAGAGAGGAATCACTGAGAGAGGAATCACTGAGAGAGGGGAATCACTGAGAGAGGAATCACTGAGAGAGGAATCACTGAGAGAGGAATCACTGAGAGAGGGGAATCACTGAGAGAGGAATCACTGAGAGAGGAATCACTGAGAGAGAGGGAATCACTGAGAGAGGAATCACTGAGAGAGGAATCACTGAGAGAGGGGGAATCACTGAGAGAGGGGGAATCACTGAGAGAGGGGGAATCACTGAGAGAGGGGGAATCACTGAGAGAGGGGGAATCACTGAGAGAGGAATCACTGAGAGAGGAATCACTGAGAGAGGGGAATCACTGAGAGAGGAATCACTGAGAGAGGAATCACTGAGAGAGAGGGAATCACTGAGAGAGGGGAATCACTGAGAGAGGAATCACTGAGAGAGGAATCACTGAGAGAGGAATCACTGAGAGAGGGGGAATCACTGAGAGAGGAATCACTGAGAGAGGGGGAATCACTGAGAGAGGGGGAATCACTGAGAGAGGAATCACTGAGAGAGGGATCACTGAGAGAGGAGGAATCACTGAGAGAGGGGGAATCACTGAGAGAGGAATCACTGAGAGAGGGGGAATCACTGAGAGAGGGGAATCACTGAGAGAGGAATCACTGAGAGAGGGGGAATCACTGAGAGAGGGGGAATCACTGAGAGAGGGGGAATCACTGAGAGAGGGGGAATCACTGAGAGAGGA
This sequence comes from Squalus acanthias, assembly GCA_030390025.1. NCBI lineage: Eukaryota > Metazoa > Chordata > Chondrichthyes > Squaliformes > Squalidae > Squalus > Squalus acanthias. The sequence goes on along the minus strand of JASTWF010002109.1, from coordinate 5,255 downwards.
ATCACTGAGAGAGGGGGAATCACTGAGAGAGGGGGAATCACTGAGAGAGAGGAATCACTGAGAGAGGGGGAATCACTGAGAGAGGGGAATCACTGAGAGAGGAATCACTGAGAGAGGAATCACTGAGAGAGGGGGAATCACTGAGAGAGGGGAATCACTGAGAGAGGAATCACTGAGAGAGGAATCACTGAGAGAGGAATCACTGAGAGAGAGGGAATCACTGAGAGAGGAATCACTGAGAGAGGGAATCACTGAGAGAGGAATCACTGAGAGAGGGGGAATCACTGAGAGAGGGGAATCACTGAGAGAGGGGAATCACTGAGAGAGGAATCACTGAGAGAGGGGGAATCACTGAGAGAGAATCACTGAGAGAGGGAATCACTGAGAGAGGGAATCACTGAGAGAGGGAATCACTGAGAGAGGAATCACTGAGAGAGGAATCACTGAGAGAGGGATCACTGAGAGAGGGAATCACTGAGAGAGGGGAATCACTGAGAGAGGGAATCACTGAGAGAGGAATCACTGAGAGAGGGAATCACTGAGAGAGGAATCACTGAGAGAGGGGGAATCACTGAGAGAGGAATCACTGAGAGAGGAATCACTGAGAGAGGGAATCACTGAGAGAGGGGGAATCACTGAGAGAGGAATCACTGAGAGAGGGAATCACTGAGAGAGGGGAATCACTGAGAGAGAGGGGAATCACTGAGAGAGGGAATCACTGAGAGAGGAATCACTGAGAGAGGGAATCACTGAGAGAGGAATCACTGAGAGAGGAATCACTGAGAGAGGAATCACTGAGAGAGGGGAATCACTGAGAGAGGGGGAATCACTGAGAGAGGGGGAATCACTGAGAGAGGAATCACTGAGAGAGGAATCACTGAGAGAGGAATCACTGAGAGAGGAATCACTGAGAGAGGGGGAATCACTGAGAGAGGAATCACTGAGAGAGGGGGAATCACTGAGAGAGGGGGAATCACTGAGAGAGGAATCACTGAGAGAGGAATCACTGAGAGAGGGGAATCACTGAGAGAGGAATCACTGAGAGAGGGGGAATCACTGAGAGGGGGAATCACTGAGAGAGGAATCACTGAGAGAGGGGGAATCACTGAGAGAGGGGAATCACTGAGAGAGGAATCACTGAGAGAGGGGGAATCACTGAGAGAGGAATCACTGAGAGAGGAATCACTGAGAGAGGAATCACTGAGAGAGGAATCACTGAGAGAGGGGGAATCACTGAGAGGGGGAATCACTGAGAGAGGAATCACTGAGAGAGGAATCACTGAGAGAGGAATCACTGAGAGAGGAATCACTGAGAGAGGAATCACTGAGAGAGGGGGAATCACTGAGAGAGGGGAATCACTGAGAGAGGAATCACTGAGAGAGGAATCACTGAGAGAGGGGGAATCACTGAGAGAGGAATCACTGAGAGAGGAATCACTGAGAGAGGGAATCACTGAGAGAGGGGGAATCACTGAGAGAGGGGGAATCACTGAGAGAGGAATCACTGAGAGAGGGGGAATCACTGAGAGAGGAATCACTGAGAGAGGGGGAATCACTGAGAGAGGGGAATCACTGAGAGAGGAATCACTGAGAGAGGAATCACTGAGAGAGGAATCACTGAGAGAGGAATCACTGAGAGAGGAATCACTGAGAGAGGGGAATCACTGAGAGAGGGGGAATCACTGAGAGAGGAATCACTGAGAGAGGAATCACTGAGAGAGGAATCACTGAGAGAGGAATCACTGAGAGAGAGGGAATCACTGAGAGAGGGGGAATCACTGAGAGAGGAATCACTGAGAGAGGGGGAATCACTGAGAGAGGGGGAATCACTGAGAGAGGGGGAATCACTGAGAGAGGAATCACTGAGAGAGGGAATCACTGAGAGAGGGGGAATCACTGAGAGAGGAATCACTGAGAGAGGAATCACTGAGAGAGGGGAATCACTGAGAGAGGGGAATCACTGAGAGAGGGGGAATCACTGAGAGAGGGGGAATCACTGAGAGAGGAATCACTGAGAGAGGAATCACTGAGAGAGGAATCACTGAGAGAGGAATCACTGAGAGAGGAATCACTGAGAGAGGAATCACTGAGAGAGGGAATCACTGAGAGAGGAATCACTGAGAGAGGGGAATCACTGAGAGAGGAATCACTGAGAGAGGGGAATCACTGAGAGAGAGGGGGAATCACTGAGAGAGGGGGAATCACTGAGAGAGGAATCACTGAGAGAGGGGAATCACTGAGAGAGGGGGAATCACTGAGAGAGAGGAATCACTGAGAGAGGGGAATCACTGAGAGAGGAATCACTGAGAGAGGGGAATCACTGAGAGAGGAATCACTGAGAGAGGGGAATCACTGAGAGAGGAATCACTGAGAGAGGAATCACTGAGAGAGGGGGAATCACTGAGAGAGGGGGAATCACTGAGAGAGGAGGAATCACTGAGAGAGGAATCACTGAGAGAGGAATCACTGAGAGAGGAATCACTGAGAGAGGGAATCACTGAGAGAGGAATCACTGAGAGAGGAATCACTGAGAGAGGAATCACTGAGAGAGGAATCACTGAGAGAGGAATCACTGAGAGAGGAATCACTGAGAGAGGAATCACTGAGAGAGGAATCACTGAGAGAGGAATCACTGAGAGAGGAATCACTGAGAGAGGAATCACTGAGAGAGGAATCACTGAGAGAGGGGGAATCACTGAGAGAGGGGGAATCACTGAGAGAGGAATCACTGAGAGAGGGGGAATCACTGAGAGAGGAATCACTGAGAGAGGGGGAATCAACTGAGAGAGGAATCACTGAGAGAGGAATCACTGAGAGACGGGAATCCACTGAGAGAGGAATCACTGAGAGAGGAGGAATCACTGAGCGAGGAATCACTGAGAGAGGAATCACTGAGAGAGGGGGAATCATGAGAGAGGAATACTGAGAGAGGAATCACTGAGAGAGGAATCACTGAGAGAGGAATCACTGAAGAGAGGGGAATCACTGAGAGAGGAATCACTGAGAGAGGAATCACTGAGAGAGGGGGAATCAACTGAGAGAGGAATCCTGAGAGAGGAATCACTGAGAGAGGGGAATCACTGAGAGAGGGGAATCACTGAGAGAGGAATCACTGAGAGAGGGAATCACTGAGAGAGGTGGAATCACTGAGAGAGGGAATCACTGAGATAGGGGGAATCCACTGAGAGAGGGAATCACTGAGAGAGGAATCACTGAGAGAGGGAATCACTGAGAGAGGGGAATCACTGAGAGAGGGGAATCACTGAGAGAGGAATCACTGAGAGAGGGGAATCACTGAGAGAGGGGGAATCACTGAGAGAGGAGGAATCACTGAGAGAGGAATCACTGAGAGAGGGGGAATCACTGAGAGAGGAATCACTGAGAGAGGGAATCACTGAGAGAGGAATCACTGAGAGGGAATCACTGAGAGAGGGGAATCACTGAGAGAGGAGGAATCACTGAGAGAGGAATCACTGAGAGAGGAATCACTGAGAGAGGGGAATCACTGAGAGAGGAATCACTGAGAGAGGGAATCACTGAGAGAGGAATCACTGAGAGAGAATCACTGAGAGAGGAATCACTGAGAGAGGAATCACTGAGAGAGAGGGAATCACTGAGAGGGAGGAATCACTGAGAGAGGAATCACTGAGAGAGGGGGAATCACTGAGAGAGGAATCACTGAGAGAGGGGGAATCACTGAGAGAGGAATCACTGAGAGAGGAATCACTGAGAGAGGGGGAATCACTGAGAGAGGAATCACTGAGAGAGGAATCACTGAGAGAGGGGAATCACTGAGAGAGGGAATCACTGAGAGAGGAATCACTGAGAGAGGGGGAATCACTGAGAGAGGAATCACTGAGAGAGGGGGAATCACTGAGAGAGGAATCACTGAGAGAGGGAATCACTGAGAGAGGGGGAATCACTGAGAGAGGAATCACTGAGAGAGGGAATCACTGAGAGAGGGGGAATCACTGAGAGAGGAATCACTGAGAGAGGGGGAATCACTGAGAGAGGGGAATCACTGAGAGAGGAATCACTGAGAGAGGGGGAATCACTGAGAGAGGGGGAATCACTGAGAGAGGGGAATCACTGAGAGAGGAATCACTGAGAGAGGGGGAATCACTGAGAGAGGAATCACTGAGAGAGGGGAATCACTGAGAGAGGAATCACTGAGAGAGGAATCACTGAGAGAGGAGGAATCACTGAGAGAGGGGGAAATCACTGAGAGAGGAATCACTGAGAGAGGAATCACTGAGAGGGAATCAACTGAGAGGGGGAATCACTGAGAGAGGAATCACTGAGAGAGGAATCACTGAGAGAGGAATCACTGAGAGAGGAATCACTGAGAGAGGGGGAATCACTGAGAGAGGAATCACTGAGAGAGGGGAATCACTGAGAGAGGGAATCACTGAGAGAGGGGAATCACTGAGAGAGGAATCACTGAGAGAGGGGGAATCACTGAGAGAGGAATCACTGAGAGAGGAATCACTGAGAGAGGAATCACTGAGAGAGGGGAATCACTGAGAGAGGAATCACTGAGAGAGGGGGAATCACTGAGAGAGGAATCACTGAGAGAGGGGAATCACTGAGAGAGGAATCACTGAGAGAGGGGGAATCACTGAGAGAGGAATCACTGAGAGAGGAATCACTGAGAGAGGGGAATCACTGAGAGAGGAATCACTGAGAGAGGGGGAATCACTGAGAGAGGAATCACTGAGAGAGGAATCACTGAGAGAGGAATCACTGAGAGAGGAATCACTGAGAGAGGAATCACTGAGAGAGGGGGAATCACTGAGAGAGGAATCACTGAGAGAGGAATCACTGAGAGAGGAATCACTGAGAGAGGGGGAATCACTGAGAGAGGGGAATCACTGAGAGAGGGGGAATCACTGAGAGAGGAATCACTGAGAGAGGAATCACTGAGAGAGGAATCACTGAGAGAGGAATCACTGAGAGAGGAATCACTGAGAGAGGAATCACTGAGAGAGGAATCACTGAGAGAGGAATCACTGAGAGAGGAATCACTGAGAGAGGGGAATCACTGAGAGAGGGGGAATCACTGAGAGAGGAATCACTGAGAGAGGAATCACTGAGAGAGGGGAATCACTGAGAGAGGGGGAATCACTGAGAGAGGGGGAATCACTGAGAGAGGAATCACTGAGAGAGGGGGAATCACTGAGAGAGGAGGAATCACTGAGAGAGGGGGAATCACTGAGAGAGGGAATCACTGAGAGAGGGGGAATCACTGAGAGAGG
>JASTWF010002108.1:0-38471 GCA_030390025.1 Squalus acanthias | reverse complement strand
CCCCCCAATCCCAACCCCTCCCCCACCCCCCAATCCCAACACCTCCCCTCCCCCCCAATCCCAACCCCTCCCCCCCAATCCCAACACCTCCCCCCCAATCCCAACACCTCCCCCTCCCCCCCAATCCCAACACCTCCCCCTCCCCCCCAATCCCAACACCTCCCCCCAATCCCAACACCTCCCCCCAATCCCAACACCTCCCCTCCCCCAATCCCAACACCTCCCCTCCCCCCAATCCCAACACCTCCCCCCCAATCCCAACACCTCCCCCAATCCCAACACCTCCCCCCCATGAGCAGTGCCAGAGGGGGTCATCCAGTGCGAGCATTAATTCACCTCGTTTACCTGGGGACGAGCATGGAGCGAGGGGGCGCTGAGGCAGTGTGCAGGCTGTGGGCGCGCTTCGCCTCCCTGGTGCTCGAGCCCCGGGCTCCCGCTCGCCGCCATTGATCCCGCCAAGCGCATGCGCGAGGCTTGCGTGAGCTCGAAGCTCAACTCCCACTAGCCCCGCCCTCGCCCGAATACGATTGGTGGAGAGTGGCGCCGCGGGAGACAAGCTGATTGGTGGACGGGGCTGTCAGTCCAGCGGTACTTCCGTTGTCAAGGAGGCAGGAAGGGAAGATGGCTGCCGGGGCGGCGGAAGGTGCGAGTGTGTGTGAGAGAGAGAGAGGAGAGGGGAGCCGGGCGGCGCCGCCAGCCCTGGCCCTGGCCTCACGCTCTGCTGCCATGGCTGGAGCGCAGGCCTCGCTCCGGTTGTGGTAGTGGCTCCGGAACATGAGCCGGTCCCGCGGGACAAGGCCCAGCAGCACCCGGCCCGAGTGGCGGTGAAGACATTCCTTTCCCGGCCCGGGCAGCGCCCCACAAACCGGCAGTGTCAACCCAGCCCCCTCCCCCACCCCAGTGATCCCAGTAATAAACCTTCTCCCACCCAGTACCATCAATATTCCACTACCAGATGCCCACAGTAACCCTCTGTGCCCCCTCCCCTCTCTCGCTTCTGAGTCAGAGGTCGTGGGTTCAAGTCCCCACTCCAGAGACTGGAGCACAAAAAGCCAGGCTGACCCTACAGTGCAGTACTGAGGGAGCGCCGCACTGTCGGAGGGGCAGTGCTGAGGGAGCGCCGCACTGTCGGAGGGGCAGTACTGAGGGAGCACCGCACTGTCGGAGGGGCAGTGCTGAGGGAGCGCCGCACTGTCGGAGGGGCAGTACTGAGGGAGCGCCGCACTGTCGGTGGGGCAGTACTGAGGGAGTGCTGCACTGTCGGAGGGGCAGTACTGAGGGAGCGCCGCACTGTCGGTGGGGCAGTACTGAGGGAGTGCTGCACTGTCGGAGGGGCAGTACTGAGGGAGTGCCGCGCTGTCAGAGGGGCAGTACTGAGGGAGCGCCGCACTGTCGGAGGGTCAGCACTGGGGGAGCGCCGCGCTGTCAGAGGGGCAGTACTGAGGGAGCGCCGCACTGTCGGAGGGTCAGCACTGGGGGAGCGCCGCGCTGTCAGAGGGGCAGTACTGAGGGAGGGCTGCACTGTCGGAGGGGCAGTACTGAGGGAGCGCCGCACTGTCGGAGGGGCAGTACTGAGGGAGCGCCGCACTGTCGGAGGGGCAGTACTGAGGGAGCGCCGCACTGTCGGAGGGGCAGTACTGAGGGAGCGCCGCACTGTCGGAGGGTCAGTACTGAGGGAGCGCTGCACTGTCGGAGGTGCCATCTTTCGAATGAGACGTTAAACTGAGGCCCCGTCTGCCCTCTCGTGGATGTAAAAGATGCCACGGCACTATTCGGAGAAGAGCTGGGGAGTTCTCCCCGGTGTCCTGAGGCCAATATTTATCCCTCAACCAACATCACTAAAACAGATTATCTGGTCGTTATCACATTGCTGTTTATGGGAGCTTGCTGTGCGCAAATAGCGGCAGTGTTTCCTACATTACAACAGTGACTACACTTCAAAAGTACTTCATTGGCTGTAAAGCACTTTGGGACGTCTGGTGGTCATGAAAGGCGCTATAGAAATGCGAGTTTTTTTTCTTCCCTTCCCTCCCTTGCCCCTTCAATAACTCCTCCCCACCTAATATCTCCAATAACCTTGCACCGCACCCTTAATAATCATCCACCCCTATCAAACGCCTTAAGTAAACCCCCACCCGTGTGGCCTCAATATCTCTTCTCCTTACCAGTCTTTTCAGATTCCCTCCTTTGCCCAGCACCCTCAATTACCCCTCCGCTCCCTCCCTTTACACCAAGCAGTCACCCTTCCCCAAAGCCAGCCAGCGCCCTGTGTTACTGACTATTTCTGCTGATGTTAATCCAGCTCCCTCACACTGTCAGAAGAAATAGGAGCAGGAGTCGGCCATTTGGCCCTTCGAGCCTGCTCTGCCATTCAATAAGATCATGGCTGATCTGCTACCTCATCTCCACTTTCCTGAACTATCCCCATGTCCCTTGATTCCCTTAATATCCAAAAATCTATAGATCTCTGTCTTGAATAACTGTCATTGCTAACTTACCTGACGAAGGAGCGATAGCTCCGAAAGCTTGTAAAATTAAATAAATCTGTTGGACTATAACCTGGTGTTGTGCGACTTCTCATTTTTGTCCACCCCAGTCCAACGCCGGCATCTCCACATCTTGAATATACTCAACAACTGAACATCCACAGCACTTTGGGGTAGAGAATTTCAAAGATTCACAACCCTTTGCGTGAAGAAATTTTTCCTCATCTCAGTCCTAAATGGCTGACCCTTTATTCTGAGACAGTGACCCCTGGTTCTGGACTCCCCAGCCAGGGGAAACATCTTCCCTGCATCTACCCTGTCAAACCCTGTAAGAATTTTGTATGTTTCAATGAGATCACCTCTCATTCTTCTAAACTCTAGAGAATATAGGCCTAGTCTACTCAATCTCTCCTCATAGGACAATCCCCCCATCCCAGGAACCAGTCTGGTGAACCTTTGTTACACTCCCTCTATGGCAAGTATATCCTTCCTTAGGTAAGGAGACCAAAACTGTGTACACTACTCCAGGTGTGGTCTCACCAGGGCCCTATATAATTGTAGTGAGACGTCTTTACTCTTATACTCAAATCCTCTTGTAATAAAGGCCAATATACCATTCGCTTTCCTAATTGCTTGCTGTACCTGCATGTTAACTTTCAGTGATTAGTGTACAAGGACACCCATGTCCCTCTGAACACCAGCATTTCCCAATCTCTCTCCATTTAAAAAATACTCTGCTTTTCTATTTTTCCTACCAAAGTGGATAACTTCACATTTCTCCACATTATATTCCATGTTCTTGCCCACTCACTTAGCCTGTCTATATCCCCTTGAAGCCTCCTTGCATCCTCCTCACAACTTACATTCCCACACAGCTTTGTATCATCAGCAAACTTGGATATATTACATTTGGTCACCTCATCCAAATCAGTGATATAGATTGTGAATAGCTGAGGCCCAAGCACTAATCCTTGCGGTACCCCAGTAGTTACAGCCTACCAACCTGAAAATGACCAGTTTATTCCTACTCTCTGTTTTCTGTATGTTAACCAATCCTCAATCCATGCTAGTATATTACCCCCAATCCCATGAGCCCTAATTTTGTTTAATAACCTCTTGTGTGGCACCTAATCGAATGTCTTCTGAAAATCCAAATACACCACATCCACTGGTTCCCCCTTATCTATTCTGCTAATTACAACCTCAAAAAACTAACAGATTTGTCAAACACGATTTCCCTTTCATAAATCCGTATTGACTCTGCCTAATCCTATTATTATTTTCTAAGTACCCTGTTACCACGTCCTTAATAATAGATTCTAGCATTTTCCCTACTACTGATGTCAGGCTAACTGGTCTGTAGTTCCCCGTTTTCTCTCTCCCTCCTTTCATAAATAGTGGGGTTACATTTGCTACCTTCCAATCCGTGAGAACCGTTCTAGAATCTATGGAATTTTGGAAAATGGCAACCAATGCATCCACTATCTCTATAGCCACCTCTTTTAAAACCATAGGATGTAGGCCATCAGGTCCAGGGGATTTATCAACTTTCAGTCCTGTTAATTTCTCCAGTGCTACTTTTTTACTAATACTAATTTCTTTCAGTTCCTCATTCTCGCCAGACCCTTGGTTCTCCACTATTTCCAGGAAGTTTTTTGCGTCTTCTTCCATGAAGACAGACACAAAGTATTTATTTAATTTCTCTGCCATTTCCTTATTCCCCATTATAATTTCTCCTGTATCAGCCAGTAAGGGACCCACATTTACTTTTGCTAATCCTTTCCTTTTTACATACCTATAGAAGCTTTTACAGTCTGTTTTTATGTCTCTCGCTAGTTTACTCTCATTATATTTTCCCTTTCTTTATCAATTTCTTGGTCCTCCTTTGCTGAATTCTAAAATCCTCCCACTCCTCCGGTTTACTATTTTTGGCAGCATTATAAACCTTCCTTTGATCTAATACTATCTTTAACTTCAGTAACCCCTCTCCCCAGCGCCCTGTGTTACTGACTGTATCTCTACTGATGTTAATCCAGCTCCCTCACACTCACTCAGTAACCCCTCTCCCCCAGCGCCCTGTGTTACTGACTATCTCTACTGATGTTAATTCAGCTCCCTCACACTCACTCAGTAACCCCTCTCCCCCAGCGCCCTGTGTTACTGACTATCTCTACTGATGTTAATTCAGCTCCCTCACACTCACTCAGTAACCCCTCTCCCCCAGCGCCCTGTGTTACTGACTGTATCTCTACTGATGTTAATCCAGCACCCTCACAGTCACTCCGTAACCCCTCCCCCCAACGCACTGTGTCACTGACTGTATCTCTACTGATGTTAATCCAGCTCCCTCACACTCACTCAGTAACCCCTCTCCCCCAGCGCCTTGTGTTACTGACTGTATCTCTACTGATGTTAATCCAGCTCCCTCACACTGTCCCTCAGTAACCCCTCTCCCAGCGCGCTGTGCCACTGACTGTATCTTTACTGATGTTAATCCAGCTCCCTCACACTCACTCAGTAACCCCTCTCCCAGCACCCTGTGTCACTGACTGTATCTTTACTGATGTTAATCCAGCTCCCTCACACTCAGTAACCCCTCTCCTCCAGTGCCCTGTGTTACTGACTGTATCTCTACTGATGTTAATCCAGCTCCCTCACACTGTCACTCAGTAACCCCTCTCCCAGTGCCCTGTGTCACTGACTATCTTTACTGATGTTAATCCAGCTTCCTCACACTCAGTAACCCCTCTCCCCCTGTGTCACTGACTGTAACTCTGCTGATAATCCAGCTCCCTTGCACTGTCCCTCTGTAACCCCTCCCCCAGCGCCCTTTGTAACTGACTATTGATAATCCAGCTCCCTGTGAGCCTGAGCAACCCCACCCAGCAAGGGTCCCAAAAGAATATATTAGTCACTGGAAATGGATAGCAAGAACAAATCAAGCCAATGTATTTGCTTTAGTTGGTTATTTTCTTTGTCACCTTGTGAAGCTCCTTCCCTGATGGAGAGGTCAGGGCCCCTGATCCTGGGCTGCTACTAAAACTGCTCTGTGGCTTTATTCACATTTTCATCCTATGAGGTAGCATTTGTCCTTTGCTCAGTGGATCCTGATGACAACAAGGTTGACATCACCGGATCACCCTGTGCGGAGTTGCAGGTTACCGTTCGGTGCTGCTCCAACCGTAGATTCTAGATTAATTTTTAAATGGCAGTGAGGGACATTGGAAGGACAGAGATTTTGTGTTCCGTTATCAAGGTCAGGTGCGGAGACAAGGCCAAACGTGTCTTCACAGGGATGGGTAAATCCCCAGTCATTGGCACAACCGTAGGATCGTAGGGGTGGGTGTTGGGGAATATTAAATAGTTTACAGAAAATACGTTTTTTATTTTAATAAGACTGTCTCCAAAAAATCTTGGTACTTTGTAGTTGATGTTTTCCGACTCAAGTGCCGAGTTTAACAGCCCATAAATCTTTCTGTTTCCTCAGAAAAGTCGCGAGGAAAGTACTCTGCCAGCTGCATCACCGTGATGGTGATACTGGCCGGGCTGCCTCTCTGGTGGAAGACAACGGAGACGTATCGTGCCTCGCTGCCTTATACCCAGATCAGCGAGCTGGACTTTCTCTTGGTAAGAGTTTGTTCCGATGGCAGTGCGTCGGGTTTGTTTTGAATGTGCAGTTTCTTCTCCGAGGCACTGTGGTTAACGGCGAGTGCCTGAACCGTGCGGGGCAGGGGATGTGTGGCCCCGTGCGGGGCAGGGGATGTGTGCCCCGTGCGGGGCAGGGGATGTGTGCCCCCGTGCGGGGCAGGGGATGTGTGCCCCCGTGCGGGGCAGGGGATGTGTGCCCCCCGTGCGGGGCAGGGGATGTGTGCCCCCTGTGCGGGGCAGGGGATGTTTGCCCCCGTGCGGGGCAGGGGATGTGTGCCCCCGTGCGGGGCAGGGGATGTGTGCCCCCGTGCGGGGCAGGGGCTGTGTGGCCCCGTGCGGGGCAGGGGCTGTGTGCCCCCCGTGCGGGGCAGGGGATGTGTGGCCCCGTGCGGGGCAGGGGATGTGTGCCCCCCGTGCGGGGCAGGGGATGTGTGCCCCCCGTGCGGGGCAGGGGATGTGTGCCCCCGTGCGGGGCAGGGGATGTGTGCCCCCCGTGCGGGGCAGGGGATGTGTGCCCCCCGTGCGGGGCAGGGGATGTGTGGCCCCGTGCGGGGTAGGGGATGTGTGCCCCCGTGCGGGGCAGGGGATGTGTGCCCCCCATGCACTGTGCCGTGAATTGATCGCGAGGCACTGACCCCCTGACTGTCGGGTGAAACACAGAATGGAGGGAGAGTTCTGCCTGCTGCGATTCCGCTTACCTCAGGGCAGGCCTGCCAGAGTGGCCTCTGGGTTATGAATAGGAGGCAGCCATCAGGATGAATGGAGAGAGTTTGAACTGGAGTGGAGGATGTCAGTGGCACTGTGGCCAGAATTGATTACAACACCACTTTAGACCTATTGCCCCTGCTGTCACCTTAGGTGGGCAAATGAAACCGGTTTCCCACCATCGAGAGGAGTTTTAGTTTATGGAACTGGGTGTGTGCGGTAGACGAGAGAATTCCTCGACCTCTGCGACCTGGGTCGGAGGGGCAGTGCTACAATGTCGGAGGGGCAGTGTTAAAGGAGTGCTGCACTTTCAGAAGGGCAGTACTGAGGGAGTGCCGCTCTGTCAGAGGGGCAGTACTGAGGGAGTGCCGCACTGTCAGAGGGGCAGTACTGAGGGAGCACCGCACTGTCGGAGGGGCAGTACTGAGGGAGCACCGCACTGTCGGAGGGGCAGTACTGAGGGAGTGCTGCTCTGTCAGAGGGGCAGTACTGAGGGAGCGCCGCACAGTCAGAGGGGCAGTACTGAGGGAGCGCCGCACTGTCGGAGGGGCAGTGCTGAGGTAGTGCTGCACTGTCGGAGGGGCAGTACTGAGGGAGCGCTGCATTGTAGGAAGGGCAGTACTGAGGGAGCGCTGCACTGTCGGAGGGCCAGTACTGAGGGAGCGCTGCACTGTCGGAGGGCCAGTACTGAGGGAGCACTGCACTGTCGGAGGGTCAGTACTGAGGGAGCACTGCACTGTCGGAGGGGCAGTACTGAGGGAGCGCCGCACTGTCGGAGGGGCAGTGCTGAGGTAGTGCTGCATTGTAGGAAGGGCAGTACTGAGGGAGCGCTGCACTGTCGGAGGGCCAGTACTGAGGGAGCGCTGCACTGTCGGAGGGCCAGTACTGAGGGAGCACTGCACTGTCGGAGGGTCAGTACTGAGGGAGCACTGCACTGTCGGAGGGGCAGTACTGAGGGAGCGCCGCACTGTTGGAGGGGCAGTGCTGAGGTAGTGCTGCATTGTAGGAAGGGCAGTACTGAGGGAGCGCTGCACTGTCGGAGGGCCAGTACTGAGGGAGCACTGCACTGTCGGAGGGTCAGTACTGAGGGAGCACTGCACTGTCAGAGGTGCCGTCTTTCAGATAAGATGCTAAACTGAGGCCCCATTTCTACTTGTTCAGGTGGATGTAAAAGATCCTATGGTACTATTCGAAGAAGAGCAGGGGATGGGGATGGGAAATTAATAATGGGGAACGGGGAAATGGCAGAGACTCTGAATAAATATTTTGTATCTGTCTTCACGGTAGAAGATACTAACAACATCCCAATAATGGATAATCAAGGGGCCACAGGGAGGGGGGAACTAAAGACAATCACTATCACTAAGGAAAAAGTACTTGGTTAAATAATGGGACTAAAAGACGACAAGTCCCCTGGACCAGATGGCCTGCATCCCAGGATCTTAAAAGAAGTAGCTGCAGAGATAGTGGATGCATTGGTTGCAATATACCAAAATTCCCTGGACTCTGGAGAGGTCCCAGCGGATTGGAAAACCGCAAATGTAACACCCCTATTTAAGAAAGGTGGGAGACAGAAAGCAAGAAACTATAGACCGGTTAGCCTAACATCTGTCATTGGGAAAATGCTGGAGTCATTCATTAAGGAAGCAGTAGCAGGGCATTTGGAAAATCATAATGCAGTCAAACAGAGTCAGCATGGTTTTATGAAAGGGAAATCATGTTTAACAAATTTGCTGGAGTTCTTTGAGGATGTAACGAGCAGGGTGGATAAAGGGGAACCAGTAGATGTCGTGTATTTGGATTTCCAGAAGGCATTCGATAAGGTGCCACATAAAAGGTTACTGCATAAGATAAGAGCTCACGGAGTTGGGGGTAATATATTAGCATGGATAGAGAATTGGCTAACTAACAGAGAGCAGAGAGTCGGGATAAATGGGTAATTTTCCGGTTGGCAAACAGTAACTAGTGGGGTGCCACAGGGATCGGTGCTGGGGCCTCAACTATTTACAATCTACATTAATAACTTGGATGAAGGGACCGAGTATAATGTAGCCAAGCTTGCAGATAATACAAAGATGGGTGGGAAAGCAAGTTGTTCAGAGGACTCAAAGAATCTGCAAAGGGATATAGACAGGCTAAGTGAGTGGGCAAACATTTGGCAGATGGAATATAATGTGGGAAAGTGCGAGGTTATCCACTTGGGCAGGAAAAATAAAAAAGCAAATTATTATTTAAATGGAGAGAGATTACAAAATGCTACAGTTCAGAGGGACCTGGGGGTCCTTGTGCATGAAACACAAAAAGTTATCATGCAGGTACAGCAAGTAATCAAAAAGGCAAATGGAATGTTGGCCTTTATTTCAAGGGGGTTGGAGCTTAAAAGCAGGGAAGTCCTGCTACAACTGTACAGGGTATTGGTGAGACCGCACCTTGAGTACTGTGTACAGTTTTGGTCTCCTTATTTAAGGAAGGATATACTTGCATTGGAGACAGTTCAGAGATGATTCACTAGGTTAATTCCAGAGATGAGGAGGTTGAATTATGAGGAAAGGTTGAACAGGCTGGGCCTATACTCATTGGAATTTAGAAGAATGAGAGGTGATCTTATTGAAACATATAAGATACTGAGGGGGCTCGACAAGGTAGATGCAGAGAGGATGTTTCCCCTCATGGGGAAATCTAGAACTCGGGGACATAGTTTCAGAATAAAGGGTCGCCCTTTTAGAACTGAGATGAGGAGGAATTTCTTCTCTCAGAGGGTCGTAAATCTGTGGAATTCTCTGCCCCAGAGAGCTGCGGAGGCTGGGTCATTGAATACATTTAAGGTGGAGATGGACAGATTTTTGCAAGATAAGGGAGTGAAGGGTTATGGAGAGCGGGCAGGGAAGTGGCTTTGAGCCCAAGATCAGCCATGATCTTATTGAATGGCGGAGCAGGCTCGAGGGGCCAAGTGGCCTATTCCTGCTCCTATTTTTTATGTTCTTATGAGTTCTCCCTGGTGTCCTGTCCAATATTTATCTGGTAATTTATCTGTGGTAACACAATACAGCTTCCTGTGACTCGAACTTTATTACATCACTTCCTGTGATTAGTCCAGGATAAATACTGGGCTGATCAGTTGGATCCTGGAGAGGCATAGAGTAAGACCTCTTTTGTATGTAGCACCTTTTTAGTTGATTAAAGCTTACTTTAAGTTCACCACGCGTAAGGCTCATTCTTACGACAATTTAATCAACTTTGAAAAACTTCGCACTCAAACTTTTTGGACGAACTCGGAACTAAGGATCCAGGGAATCACCCATCATGGAAAACATCCTTAAACCATCGCGTCTTGACTTGGACCCAAACACCCCAGCAGCCGGTAAGGTGTGGAAACACTGGTATCGCACGTTTGACAATTTTCTTGAATATTGCAAGGCTGATGACTCAAAATTGCGGATACTCATCAACTGCGTCACCCCGAATGTATTTCAGTATGTCGAGGAATGGGGCAGTTACGAGGAGGCAATTCGGACGCTTAAGAGACTATATACTAAGACACCGAATGAGGTCTATGCCAGACATCTACTAGCTACAGCCCAACAAGGGCCGGAGGAATCCATTGATAAATTCCTCCAAGAGCTTCGCAGACTTAGTATGGACTGTAACTTTCAGGCGGCCTCAGCTGAGCTGTACCGTGAAGAAATGATCCGTGATGCTTTCATCTGCGGGCTTGCCTCCCCATTTATACGCCAGCGTCTACTGGAAAGTAAGACACTTGAGCTTCAGAGAGCTTATGACATGGCTTGCTCTCTAGATCTGGCAAAAAGAAATGCAGACCTTTATACAGTGCCCAGACCTCGGTCTGCTGCCTTAACTACAGTCAGGCAATTTAAGAGGCCACAGGTGAACTCTATTAGGGAGGACTTTATCCCTGACGATCAATCTGATGACTTCACTGATGAAGAGGATGATGACCCCACTGTGGCAGCCTCTTGGCAATCTAAGAAATGCTTCTTTTGTGGTGATGAGTTTCACCCTCGGAAATTCTGCCCTGCTCGCAATGCGTTTTGCAGTCATTGCAACAAAAAGGGTCATTTTGCAAAGGTTTGCCTATCAAGAGCCTCTACGAGGGCTTATCAAGCTAAGTCCTACCGAACTGCCCCGGTAAGGGCCTATCAAGATGTTCCGGCTAAAATCTATCGTGCTTCCTCTCGGGTTTTCTCTCGAAGAAACACACCTAGAGTTTCAGCCACTCTTTGTGCAACGACACCAATTACAGCTGCTTGTCCTCAGAACCTATTCCATGCAGCTACAAAAGCATCAATTAATGGACATACTCTAGATGCCTTAATTGACTCAGGTAGCACTGATAGTTTCATTAGGGAACAGATTGTTGCAGAGTTAAAGCTACATGTTTTCCCATCGGACCAGGCAATTGCGATGGCTCAGTCATCACTTAATACCAGAATTTCTGGCTTTTGTATGGTTGAAATAACACTTAATGGTCACAGGTATCCCTCCACCCGGCTTTCGGTGCTCAAGGACTTATGTAGTGATCTTATCTTAGGGCTAGATTTTCAAAAGCAGCATAAGAAGCTCACCATTGAGTTCGGCGGATCCAAACCTGAACTCACTATTTCTAATATACGACCTCGATTACCGTTCTGTGCATTGTCAGCAGCTTCACTGGATGAACCCTCACTGTTTACCAGTATCCCTCCTCGATGCAAACCGATTATAACAAAGTCACGACGTTTCAGTCAGGAAGACCAGTCTTTTATTGCGGCTGAGATTTCTCGGCTTTTAGCAGAGGATATCATCGAGCCTTGTTCGTCGCCATGGCGCGCCCAGGTCGTTATTGTTAAGAACCCTCTACAACCTCACAAGAAACGGCTGTGCATTGACTATTCACAGACCATCAATCAATATACGGACTTGGACGCATACCCATTGCCGCGCATCGATGATATGGTTAATAAACTGGCTGAGTACACGGTGTTCTCAACATATGATCTGAAAAGTGCCTATCATCAGGTACCCTTGAAGGTCTCAGACAAGCAGTATACGGCCTTTGAAGCCAATGGACGGCTGTATCAATTTCGTCGCCTCCCCTTTGGGGTCACTAATGGAGTGGCTGTCTTCCAGCGAGCAATGGATGACCTGGTCAAACAGGAAGACTTAAAGGATACGTTTCCTTATCTGGACAATATTACTGTCGCAGGTCGCAATCAGCGGGAACATGACGCCAATCTCCAACGATTTTGGGATGCACTCCAGCACCGTAATTTGACATTAAATGCGGCTAAATCCATTGAGTCACAACCAACCATCAACATCCTTGGCTATTGTGTGGGCAATGGCATCATTAAACCTGACCCTGAAAGGCTTCGCCCACTCCAAGAACTCCCGCCACCTAAGAATCCGGCCTCCTTGCGCCGGGCCCTCGGCCTGTTTGCATACTATGCTAAATGGATTCCTAACTTCTCGGACCGAATCCAACCTCTACTGAAGGCCAGCACATTCCCACTAGACACAGCGGCTGTTGCAGCCTTTAACCTCCTGAAAAAACAGTTGGAGAAAGCGGCTCTTCACTCCATCGATGAGAGTCTTCCTTTTGTTGTTGAGTGTGATGCCTCGGAGGTGGCGATCTCGGCCACTCTGAATCAGGAAGGTCGTCCGGTGGCATTTTTGTCCAGGACTTTTCAAGGGGCTGAGCTACATTATCCTCCAGTCGAGAAAGAAGCTACAGCCATCATAGAGGCAGTACGGAAGTGGACTCATCTCCTAGCTCGCCAGCACTTTACCTTAATCACGGACCAGCGATCGGTCGCCTTCATGCTCGAGAATCGAAAACGGACCAAAATTAAAAATAATAAAATCCAGCTTTGGCGGCTGGAATTGGCCTCTTTTGGTTACACCATCCACTATCGACCTGGCAAGGAGAATGTGGCTCCGGATACCCTCACACGAGCATTCTGCTCCGCCATGGCACCCTCTACGCTCGTAGACATCCATGATGGGTTGTGTCATCCGGGCGTTACTCGCATGCTACACTTCGTGCGGTCCCGAAATCTCCCATTCTCTACCGGGGATGTAAAGAAGATGTGTTCGGACTGCAGAGTCTGTGCGGAATTGAAACCTCAGTTTTTCCGCCCCTCGGGTGGTATACTCATACATGCGACCCAGCCAATGCAACGGCTTAGCATCGATTTTAAGGGGCCGTTGCCCTCTTCAACTCGCAACACTTATCTATTGACCATGGTCGATGAGTATTCCCGTTTTCCGTTTGCCTTTCCCTGCCCCAATATGCTGACGACCACGGTTATCAGCTGCCTTGAGCAGGTATTTGCTTTCTGTGGCATGGCATCCTATGTTCATTCGGATCAGGGCCCTTCTTTTATGTCAGGAGAACTCGAGGCCTATCTCTTGGAACGGGGTATTGCTGCCAGCAGAACGACGCCTTATCATCCGGTCGGGAATGGGCAAGTCGAGCGTTTTAACGCTATCATCTGGAATGCGGTACGTCTGGCTTTGAGATCTCGGGGCCTACCCAACCAGCAATGGGAAGCAGTACTTCCAGACGCATTACACTCCACACGGTCCCTCCTTTCGACCGCCACAAATACGACGCCTCATGAACGGTTCTTCCGATTTCAGCGTCGCTCATCCTATGGGATATCTCTCCCGTCGTGGCTGACTGCACCGGGACCAGTGCTACTCCGAAGATATGTTCGGGCGTCTAAGAATGACCCCCTGGTAGATGAGGTTGAGCTCACTGACGTCAACCCTACCTACGCCTATATTCGGTATCCTGACGGTCGGGAATCTACCGTGTCATTGCGGGATCTGGCTCCCTGCCCGCCGAAACATAGAGGGACACCAGGGGATGATATTGTACCAGGCACATCTCTGGGCTCGCCAGTTGCCTCTCATCACGATCTGGATCTGACGCCGGCTGGTACCTCACTCCAGCCTGCCGACCTGGGGCAGACTGACTATGAGCCCGTCGGGGCTCGCACGCGCAGCCACGATCCACCCCGTACCATACGCTCGGAAACGGATCTGCCACAGCCCTGCCCGACACCCGTTCGGGCACCAGTACACAGTCAGGATCGTCCTGACCCCTCACAGAGCGGGCTGGATCACTCGGACTCTGGTCCACGGCCCGCGGCGGGTAAACGGGCTAGGGGCCCTCTACCGCTACGAGAACCCAAACGGGTGCGGCTCTCCCTCGTCCAGCGGCTACGAAATGGAGGGAGAATGTGGTAACACAATACAGCTTCCTGTGACTCGAACTTCATCCCGGCCTCCTAATCTTTTGGGGGGGGAGAATGTGGTAACACAATACAGCTTCCTGTGACTCGAACTTTATTACATCACTTCCTGTGATTAGTCCAGGATAAATACTGGGCTGATCAGTTGGATCCTGGAGAGGCATAGAGTAAGACCTCTTTTGTATGTAGCACCTTTTTAGTTGATTAAAGCTTACTTTAAGTTCACCACGCGTAAGGCTCATTCTTACGACATTATCCGATTGCTATTTGTGGGATCTTGCTGTGCTCAATTTGACTGCTGCGATTCCTACATTACAATAGTGACTACACTTCAACAATACTTCATTGGCTGTAAAGAACTTTGAAATGTCCTGCAGTAGTAAAAGACGCTACTTAATGGGAGATCGTCCTTTCACCCGCAGGCTGTCAAATTAAATGGTTAGAAAGAAAGAAAGACTTGCATTTCTCTAGCGCCTTTCACGACCACCGGACATCCCAAAGCGCTTTGTAGCCAATGAAGTACTTTTTGAAGTGTAGTTATTGTTGTAATGTAGGAAACATGGCAGCCAATTTACAAACAGCAATGTAATAATGAGCAGATAATCTGTTTTTAATAATGTTGATTGAGGGATAAATACTGTCCAGCACACCAGGGAGAACTGCCCTGCTCTTCTTCGAAATAGTGCCATGGGATCTTTTACATACAACTGAGATGGGGCCTCAGTTTAATGTCTCATCCGAAAGACGGCACCTCAGACAGTGCAGCACTCCCTCAGTACTGCACTGGGAGTGTCAGCCTAGATTTTTGTGCTCAAGTCTCTGGAGTGGGACTTGAACCCACAACCTTCTGGCTTAGAGGCGAGGGTGCTACCCACTGAGCCACTGGCTGAGAATCTTGGAAGTTGTACACATGAACGTGATTCACGGCGTGTTGTGATCCCTCTTGCAGCTTGACATAAGTGTGCCGGTGGAGGTGGTCTTCGCGAGAGGCACGCTGACAGCAGAGCAGCAGAAAAGGCTGCTGCCGCAGACCCAGTTTAGCCAGAAGGTGAATCAGCTGGACGGTGAGTAAATAGCAGCAGAAAACTGAAAGTTGCTGAAGGACTTCATGAAGTACCGGGTTTCTCAGTTTCTGTGTTGGTCACAATAGTGCTAATGTTTGACCAAAAAAATAAACTTTGTCCCCACCATCACTGACCCATCTTCCCCCACGCAATAGTGGGCCGTGCGAACCAGGACTGTGCCACTTTTGATCCTCTGTTTTGTGCTGAGTTACCTGATCACAGTCAGATGACAGTCACAGCACAGCAGTTGGCCTCAGTGCCATGGGCCAGGGTTCCTCCATCCAGTGACCCCCAGCTGGGAAGAAGGGCAGGTGTCTGCTCTTTGGGTGACAACAGGAGCAGACTCGGCCGTGATTCCCCTGCTGACACTCAGCTCACAGCTGAGACTGGCCAGCAACTGTATCAGCCGTGGCTCAGTGGGTAGCACTCTCACCTCTGAGTCAGAAGGTTATGGCTTCAAGTCCCAGTGCTGAGGGAGCGCTGCACTGTCGGAGCTGCCGTCTTTCGGATGAGTCGTTAAACCGAGGCTCCATCTGCTCTCAGGTGGATGTAAAAGATCCCACGGCACTATTTCGAAGAAGAGCAGGGGAGTTCTCCCCAGTGTCCTGGGGCCAATATTTATCCCTCAATTAACATCACTAAAAAGCAGATTATCTGGTCATTATCACATTGCTGTTCGTGGGAGCTTGCTGTGCGCAATTGGCTGCTGCGTTTCCTACATTACAACAGCGACTACACTCCAAAAAAAAGTACTTCATTGGCTGTAAAGCGCTTTGGGACGTCCGGTTGGTCATGAAAGGCGCTGTGGAAATGCAAGTCTTTCTTTTTTTCTTTTCACTGAGAGTCGGTGCCTTCAGAAATTGCAGGGAGAAGACACACAGAACATAACTGTAAATAAAAGCTGCTCTGTAACACTTGTAACAGACTAAAAAATCCCCTTTAACTGTCCTCCCAAATGTTTCAGAGTACAGAGCTCCATGTGGGGCACTGAACTCCCGGTATAACCCGCACCTGCAGTAGGATTGGGAATTGTGTGTCTGAATCACTATCTAGTCGGGTTTGCTTCTTGGACAAATTACGTTTCACATTGTGTTGCTTTGTAAATTTTAATCCCTGTTCTGTCTCTATCACAGATAAAACGGGGTTCAAGTACAGGTATGAGAAGACGTACAGAGCTGCTACCGCGATAGAGCAAGATGCCTTAACGGGTGAAAATGTGGAAGGTATAGAATTTCTGCCGCACATCTTTCTTTATGCTGATTTTACTTCCATCTCTGTGTGTTTCGTTTATCTAGAAGGCAGGAGGCCGCTCCTGTTTCTGTGGATACTGAAAGGAGGAGTTGGACACCAAAGGTCTGAGTTACTACTCTGAATGGCCAGCTCCAACCAGTCGCTGGGAGATCTTTGGGATTGGTGTGGGGTGATGGCTGGTCCCTCTGTGAGCAACCCCCTCCCACCGAGACTGAGCGCTGATGGCATGGGTTCCGTTGATTGAGCAGGGACTTTAACAACTCTGTCCACTATCCTGTGGGGCCCATCATAAAACCTGAGAAACATTGTGAGGCCCCACTTTCGGGGTCTGTATTGATATTTGTCGTTCTGCTCCACAGCAAGCCTCTAACATCCCAGAGCTTGCCTTAGAGAGCTGTGGAGGCTGAGTCAGTGAATATATTCAAGGTGGAGATAGACAGATATTTGAGTTGCAGGGGAGTCAAGGGTTATGGGGAAAAGGCAGGAAAGTGGAGTTGAGGCCAAGATCAGATCAGCCATGATCTTATTGAATGGCGGAGCAGGCTCGAGGGGCCGAATGGCCTACTCCTGCTCCTATTTCTTATGTTCTTATGTTAGGGCACCAGTGTGACAAGTGCATCGCCCCAGTGAAACTCCCCACCTGCCTGCAGCAATTATCCCCGGACGTGTTCCTCTTATAGGACAGAATAATGTGGCAGATCAAAATAAAATATCCTCTCCTGTCACATGACTGTCTACTTCCACCTCCATCGCATCGCCCTTCTCCACCCCATCTCAGCCCATCTGCTGCTGAAACTTTCATCCACGCCTTTGCACCTCCAGATTGCACTATTCCAATGTTCTCCTGGCCAACCTCTTATCCTCCACCCTCCATAAACTTCATCCAAAACTCTGCTGCCTGTATTCTATCCTGCTCGCCCATCACCCCTCTCCACGCTGACCTACATTGGCTTCCAGTCCCCACAGCCTCAGATTTAAAATTCTCATCCTGTGAAGCGCCTTGAGACTTTTTACCATGTTAAAGGGGCTCTATAAATGCAAGTTGTTGTTAAAATTCTTCCTGGCCTCAGCCCTCCCTATCACTGTAACCTCTACAGCTGTACAAACTCCCAAACCATCCAGTGCCCTGACTCTAGCTCTTTGCATCCCCATTCCCATTGCCCCACCATTGGCGGCCCCACACTCTAGACCCTAAACCTCTCCTTGAAGACTCTCATTAAAACTCACCTCTGACCAAGCTTTTAGCCACTCCTCCTAATATCTCCTAATTTGGCTTGGCGGCGATTTTTTTTTTGTCTGATGACGCATCTGTGAAGCGCCTTGGGATGTTCTACTGCGTTAAAGGTGCTATACTAATGCAAGTTGTTTTGTTTCTGTTGAATGTATGTGAGCATCTGAAAATAGAAAAGACAGGGTAACAGTTCGGGGAGGGAGTGACGAAGGGTTCCACCTGAAACCTTAATCCACCTTTTACCTGATGGATCTGCGGTGTATCTTCCGCTTTGGTTTCAGATCGAAAGGTTTTGCATATTTTTATTTTAGTCTCTGATACTTACTGTGGTTGGTAGCAGTGTAAGCCTTCAAGTAACTCCACTTCTTAATTCATTAAAAATAATTAATTCTCGGGATCACTGGCAAGGCTGGCATTTATTGCCCATCCCCTAGTTGTCCTGGAAAGGTGGTGGCGGGCCGCCTTCTTGAACCGTTGGTAGAGGTTTAATACAACTGAGGGGCTTCCCAGACCACTTCAGAGGGCAGTTAAGAGTCAACCACGTTGATGTGGGACTGGAGTCACGTATAGGCCCAGACCAGGTAAGGACGGCAGGTTTCCTTCTCCAAAGGACATTAGTGAACCGGTTGGGTTTTTAAGACAATCCGACAGCTTTGTGCTCACTTTTACTGGTCCCGGCTTTTTACTTCCTGATTTATTTTGAACTGAATTCAAATTCACAAACTGCCGTGGTGGGACTTGAACTCGTTCTCTGGATTGCTCGTCCAGTAACATAACCACTTACACTACCGTACCCACTTCAACCCCAGAAGAGCTGTCTGCGACCTGGGAGACGCAGATTACCCACCCATGCTCCAGCTTCTGCCCGGCACTAATCACATACTCCGCCCCAGGACAGCTCAGCTGACAGGTCGCAAATGTTTAATTTAGCGTATAAGTTGTGAAATGATTGTGGAAGACACTCTGTTCTTGAACAGGATGAGTTTTTGTTTTATCATCCACCCCCCACCCCACCCCACCCCACCCCCTTCCAGTTTTCTCCTTTCCTGGAGGAGTTGGCTTTTGCTGAAATACGTTCCTGTGGGCATCGGCAATTCTCCAGTAACTCGCCAAGTGCCCATTATTCAGCTGTGAGCTGAGAACAGGCAATGTGACTGTGGGGGCATCGCAGACCAGCCCACTGACACCTTCCAGCAGATGTCACTGGAGAATGATCCGCAATGGGGACCCTGGCTGGTTTGTCTCTGTGTGTCTCTCTCTCTCTCTCTCTCTCTCTCTTTCTTTTTCTCTCTCTCTCTCTCTCTCTCTCTCTCTCTCTATTTCAGGATGCTGAGGGTAATTCTATTACCCTTTCTACTGACCCAGCTACATAAGAACTTAAGAAATAGGAGCAGGAGTCGGCCATTTGGCCCCTCGAGCCTGCTCCGCCATTCAATAAGATCATGACTGATCATCTACCTCATCTCCACTTTCCCCATATCATAGAATCATAGAAAGTTACAGCACAGAAGCAGGCCATTCGGCCCAGCTTGTCCGCGCCGGCCAACAAAGAGCTATCCCTTGATTCCCTTAATATTCAAAAATCTATCGATCTCTGTCTTGAATATACTCAACGACTGAGCCTCCACAGCCCTCTGGGGTAGAGAATTCCAAAGATTCACCACCCTCTGAGTGAAGACATTTCTGCTCATCTCAGTCCTAAATGGCCGACTCCTTATTCTGAGACAGTGACCCCTGGTTCTAGACTCCCCAGCCAGGGGAAACATCCTCCCTGCATCTACCCTGTCAAGCCCTGTAAGAATTTTGTATGTTTCAATGAGATCACCTCTCATTCTTCTAAACTCTAGAGAATATAGGCCTAGTCTACTCAATCTCTCCTCATAGGACAATCCCCCCATCCCAGGAACAAGTCTGGTGAACCTTCGTTGCACTCCCTCTATGGCAAGTATATCCTTCCTTAGGAAAGGAGACGAAAACTGTACACAATACTGCAGGTGTGGTCTCACCAGGGCCCGATATAATTACAGTTGAATCTGCTGACTCGGAGCAGCAGAGCAGGGCTTGAACCCGACACCTCCCTTGTCTGAATGGCTCCGTTTCAAACTGCCTTTTGCCAACTGAGCCACTCGTTTCTAAAGGAGTGGTTGCCAATCTAGTCTAACCCCCCGTCTTGTATTTTCAGGGGCGGTTATCACTCTATCGCGGGTTTACGAGAGCTCGGCAGGTTCGGTGGTGATATACGTTGTGGCTGCCGATTCCCAGCTTCTGCCGCAGGAGGTCACTGTTTACATTGGGAAGCACCGGGCCGCCTTCCTGCGCTCTCCCGTGACTGGGTCGCACAGCGCCGAGGACGTGCTTCGGGACATTGACGACAGCGCGGAGGAGATCCTGCAGACAATGTCCTTCACCGATGACATGGTGGTTGCAGCATTGTCCAGTCGTGTTCCCTCGGGAATGTTTGGCACCGACACCTTCACAGACAGCGTGACAGCTTTTAAATCCAGTCTTGGTAAGAACTTCTTCCCTCTTTCCACCATTTGTTGCTCCAGTTTTCTCCCCATCTATCCTGAAGGTGTGGACTGTCACTGGGGGATGGTTCCACAGCCGATGACCATACTCCAGTGTCGTGCCCGAGGTCCCTTTCTTTATGTGTGAGACTAGACAGAACGGAGGCAATTTTAACCTAACTCGCGGGGTGGGATAACCATGGGATCGGGTGGAGCACTGGATCTGCACCCTGCCCAATATTACTCTTCACTGATTTCAATGGTGAGTAAATTCGGGCTGATTGTAAAACCAGTGTTGCCCCGATCTCATCAGTTTATCGATGGGCGCGTTAGGTTAAAATTGCCCCCAACGTCTTCGCCAGCACTTAGACTGGGGAATATCAGAGCCGAGCCCCGTCCTCTCCTCATCCAACACTCACACACACACTTTGCAGCAGAGGTAACTGGGTAGCGAGCAGGAGCCCAGGTTGATATTTCCCCTTCCTAGCCCAGGGAGCTCTGGGCAGTTGTAGCCCTCCTACAGCTGCCTCGGCTGAAGTCAGCTATCTCAGCCACCACCACCCCCCCCCCCCCCCCCATCCCAATTTCTAATACAACCCAAAGAACACCAAAGACTGGAGGAATTGGGCACCTGCTGTTAGAGATCATGGAGGGTCTGGGCTGCTGTCTCTGCCTCGACCATTATCCTTTGTGTTACGGATCAGCAGAATGCTCGGTTCTGTGGGGCAGATGCTGTAATCCTCAGTTTAATGCAGTGTTTATGCAACCCTCACTAACGATCACAGACGTACCCGTGTGCGCACTGGAACTCTGCACGATACGTCCCGCACCCCTCACTTTGTCTCACTGTCTCTAACGACACTATTAACAACCCAAAGCTGATGGTAGGGAGCATTGCAGATCTCTTGCAGTTTAAATATTTTAGTATTTATGTTAAAAGTGGACGTAGAGCGACATTCGGAAATAGCAACACCCCCACGTGTGTGTTCACCTTATTTGGGGAGCTACTCCCTTCCCATTGGTTAGATATTTGCCTGGCTGTGATGGCATGTTCAATAACCAGTACATGAGCCAGCATTAATAACTCGTATATAAAGCAGGATTCAATTATAACCATCACCAGGATCAGCGATTGCTTTGATGATGCTCAATGGTTTGTCTGGGTGAGTGTTGACTTTGGACCACCTGAATTTCTGTTCTTTTCTTCCCCCGACTCCCCGCACAGGTTATGAAATCACCTTCAGCTTGTTGAATCCTGATCCCAAGTCCCACGACGTTTGCTGGGATATCGAACGAGCCGTCAGTAATTACGTGCAACCCTTCCTGGACAAGCTGTCGTTTGTCGCCAACTTCTCTGTGGACTCTCAGGTAGGATTGAATTGACACGACTGCCTTTTAAACTGTGAAAGCCGGTCAGAGGGAGGAGTCCCCAGTGCAGGACAGCATCGAAGGTGAAAGGAGTAAGGGAGGAGACGGGGTAAATCAACAGGAAAGAAAGACTTTCACTTATATAGCGCCTTTCACAACCTCAGGATGCCCCAAAGCGCTTTACAACCAATGAAGTACTTATGAAGTGCAGTCACTTCCAATGTAGGAAATGCGGCAGGCAATTTGCGCACAGCAAGCTCCCACAGACAGCAGTGAAATAAATAACCAGATAATCTGTTTTTAGTGATTGAGGAATAAAAATTCACCTGGACACAGGAGGAACTCCCCTGCTCTTCTTTGAAATAGTGCCGTGGGATCTTTTACATCCACCCGAGAGGGCAGACTGGGCCTCGGTTTGACGACTCATCAGAAAGACGGCACCTCCGACAGAGCAGCACTCCCTCAGTACTGCCCCTCCGACAGTGTGGCGCTCCCTCAGTACTGCCCCTCCGACAGAGCAGCATTCCTCAGTACTGCCCCTCCGACAGTGCGGCGCTCCCTCAGTACTGCCCCTCCGACAGAGCAGCACTCCTCAGTACTGCCCCTCCAACAGTGCAGCGCTCCCTCAGTACTGCCCCTTAACAGTGCAGTCCTCCCTCAGAACTGCCCCTCCAACAGTGCAGTCCTCCCTCAGTACTGCACCTCCGTCAGTGCAGCGCTCCCTCAGTACTGCCCCTCCGACAGTGCAGCGCTCCCTTAATACTGCCCCCCGACAGTGCAGTGCTCCCTCAGTATTGCCCCCCGACAGTGCAGTGCTCCCTCAGTATTGCCCCCCGACAGTGCAGCCCTCCCTCAGTACTGCCCCTCCGACAGTGCAGCGCTCCCTCAGTACAGCCCCTCCGACAGTGCAGCCCTCCCTCAGTACAGCGCTCCCTCAGTACTGCCCCTCCGACAGTGCAGTGCTCCCTCAGTACTGCCCCTCCGACAGTGCAGCCCTCTCTCAGTACTGCCCCTCCGACAGTGCGGCGCTCCCTCAGTACTGCCCCTCCGACAGTGCAGCGCTCCCTCAGTACTGCCCCTCCGACAGTGCAGCGCTCCCTCAGTACTGCCCCTCCGACAGTGCAGCGCTCCCTCAGTACTGCCCCTTAACAGTGCAGTCCTCCCTCAGTACTGCCCCTCCGACAGTGCGGCGCTCCCCCAGTACTGCCCCTCCGTCAGTGCAGCGCTCCCTCAGTGCTGCCCCTCCGACAGTGCGGCGCTCCCTCAGTACTGCCCCTCCGACAGTGCGGCGCTCCCTCAGTACTGCCCCTCCGACAGTGCAGCGCTCCCTTAGTACTGCCCCTCCGACAGTGCGGCGCTCCCTCAGTACTGCCCCTCCGACAGTGCAGCACTCCCTCAGTATTGGATTATGTGCTTGAGTCTCTGGGCAGCGCGCAGCCTCTGCTTACCACCTTCCTACTCAAATGGGTCAGGTTGTGGAACAGGACTTCCTCCTGCATCCACCCCTGCTCCTTGGACCAGCACACCCGGCCACCTCTGTTTTATTTTGAATATTTATCGCAGTATATTTGGTGAAAGTGCTGAGTTGTTAGTGCCCCTGCCAAGGAAAGGACTGCAACCCTTTCCCAATTAGGACTTAAACCTGCACAGAGACCATGAAGATTGTCCGGATGGTGACTGTATCTCGTAACGGCGTTGGAACTTTGTCGCAATGATTTTTCAGCCTCGATCAGACTGTCAAGCGGAAGCCAGCTCCTTCCACATGAGGAGGGGAGAGCTCAGAGTCCTTTTCTGTCCTGGGTGCTGATGGAGAGAGACTCTGGTGCAGAATATTTAGTTGGGTGTACTATGGGTGTTTATCAGCTCTGCTTCAGGCCTGATAACCGATTCACTGCTGGCTCCGGCCTCTGTCTGGTGGGGTTTTGAGTTTGTTGTGTGCTAAGGGGACTGTGACTCTGAGTGACGCTGGCTCTCTCTTTACAGATACTGTATTACGCGGTTCTGGGAGTAACACCGCGCTTTGACAAGACCTCATCAAGCTTTTCTTTACATGAGGACAGCTTGCCCCATGTGATCAATCCAGTCGAAGCCAAACTCGGTAAGAACCTCACTCTGTCCCGCTGAAGAGTTTAAGTCTCTACATGGACCTGTCTTTCCTCGTTTTATATATTGATTGAAATGCGCTGCCTGGAAGGGCGGTGGAAGCAGTTTCAGTCGTAACTTTCAAAAGGGGAATTGGATGAATACTTGAAAAGGAAGATTTGCAGGGCTATGGGGAAAGAGCAGGGGAGTGAGACTAATTAAAGAGCTCCGAATGGCCTCCTGTGCTGTGTGATTCTGTTTTACCTGCTGAGAAAATCCAGCATTTGTTGTTTTTATTCCAGGTTTCCAGCAATTGCTGTTTTTCCATTTTTCTATATTGTCTGAAAACCATTTTAAAAGCCAATATTGTAGCATGTTTGAGATCAGTTCAGTTCTGACACTGAGGTTTTATCCAAACCAAAGGTCAGTCCCTGTAGGGTTTATTAATGACTGTGCCTGGTCACAGTGCTGGTGAAACCTCACTGAACAAGCTGGTCACAAAGCAGGGGCAGTGTTTTTGCTGGTTAACCACCAGGTGGAGAAACTCACCATGAGAATACCTGACAGCCAGCTGTATCTACGCTGAGTGTCGCGAGCCTCCTGCAGCCCAGCGTGTGGGACATCACACACACCGAGAGTCTGGAAACAAACCCTCAGCAGCCTGGGCACTGTCGTGTTACAGTGTCACCGAGTCACGGCTCAAACACAAACTGCAGCCCCAGTAATAGCTTGCTGAGGTTCTCCCTTCGGCATAGCTGGGTTGGTTGTAGTGAAGGCGAGGAGTCTGGTTAGGGAGGAATTCACCATCTGAGTGCTTGAGTCAGAGGCTCAATAGCAGTTAGCGTTGCGGCAGGTGTGTCTATTGTTGAGGGGGGTGTACCAGAGTGGGGTGTGCTGGTGGATTGATAGTCGAGTAGAACACTGGAATTTATAACTGCAGAATTCTCACTGCGGACTTCAAACTACCACTGTCACTCCTTCCAGAGCCCCTCAGTTCCTAATCTCGTACTGGGCATGGTTTTAGGTCGTTAAATTTATACTTGGCACAGCCAGCTCTCTACTCTGGTACAGGGCACTGCCTGCTCTCTACTCTGGTACAGGGCACTGCCTGCTCTCTACTCTGGTACAGGGCACTGCCTGCTCTCTACTCTGGTACAGGGCACTGCCTGCTCTCCCTACTCTGGTACGGAGCACTGCCTGCTCTCCCTACTCTAGTACAGGGCACTGCCTGCTCTCCCTACTCTAGTACAGGGCACTGCCTGCTCTCCCTACTCTAGTACAGGGCACTGCCTGCTCTCTCTACTCTAGTACAGGGCACTGCCTGCTCTCCCTACTCTAGTACAGGGCACTGCCTGCTCTCTACTCT
Source organism: Squalus acanthias (assembly GCA_030390025.1). NCBI lineage: Eukaryota > Metazoa > Chordata > Chondrichthyes > Squaliformes > Squalidae > Squalus > Squalus acanthias. The sequence goes on along the minus strand of JASTWF010002108.1, from coordinate 13,507 downwards.
GGCACAGGGCACTGCCTGCTCTCTCTACTCTGGCACAGGGCACTGCCTGCTCTCTCTACTCTGGTACAGGGCACTGCCTGCTCTCTACTCTGGTACAGGGCACTGCCTGCTCTCCCTACTCTGGTACGGAGCACTGCCTGCTCTCCCTACTCTAGTACAGGGCACTGCCTGCTCTCTACTCTGGCACAGGGCACTGCCTGCTCTCTCTACTCTGGCACAGGGCACTGCCTGCTCTCTCTACTCTGGCACAGGGCACTGCCTGCTCTCCCTACTCTGGTACAGGGCACTGCCTGCTCTCCCTACTCTGGCACAGGGCACTGCCTGCTCTCTCTACTCTGGCACAGGGCACTGCCTGCTCTCTCTACTCTGGCACAGGGCACTGCCTGCTCTCCCTACTCTAGTACAGGGCACTGCCTGCTCTCTCTACTCTAGTACAGGGCACTGCCTGCTCTCTCTACTCTAGTACAGGGCACTGCCTGCTCTCCCTACTCTAGTACAGGGCACTGCCTGCTCTCTCTACTCTGGTACAGGGCACTGCCTGCTCTCTCTACTCTGGTACAGGGCACTGCCTGCTCTCCCTACTCTGGTACAGGGCACTGCCTGCTCTCTCTACTCTGGCACAGGGCACTGCCTGCTCCTTACTCTGGTACAGGGCACTGCCTGCTCCTTACTCTGGTACAGGGCACTGCCTGCTCTCTCTACTCTGGCACAGGGCACTGCCTGCTCTCCCTACTCTGGTACAGGGCACTGCCTGCTCTCCCTACTCTGGTACAGGGCACTGCCTGCTCTCTCTCCTCATTTCCCCCCCTATCTAACTGTGCTGGGTTCTGGTGCTGAGCCGAGCTGTTGTGGAGAGGCACCAAGCAGTGAGCCTGGCACTGCAGAGACACGGCTTCGTCCCGATAGCTGACTCCTCACAGCGATGGTTGCGGTCTGGGGTGCAGCTCAGTTACAGTCGAGGTGTGGCCCAGGGAGGTGGGGAGGAGAGATAACTGGGGTGGAAACACATGGACCTCACGCACGTATACAGAGAAATATGGCTGGAACACAGACCCAATTAGATGGCTGAATTAACAAAGAAAGAGGGTTAGTAAAGTCAGAAATTTAGTATCATTGAATTCGATGGAGGTGAATAGCCTGTATGGATAAAACAGGCTCACATCTCACACACACTTGTGTAAAGTCTGTTTGCTGCCTGGACACGTGTCAAGCATTTTAATTTTAAGCAAGTGCTGTTTTTAAACAAAAGGAAAATCTTGAGCGACATGTTCTGCATAATTCCAGCTCCTGTTTGAATCTGCTCACTGATGCGTGTGACGTTTGCTGTGACTGCCCCTGGTAGCTAGGCTGGGAGCAGCAGGCATGCTCCTGCTCACGTCTCTGATCCTGAAAATACTTAGGAACATAGGAACAGGAGGAGGCCACTCAGCCCTTTCTGCTGCTTCTCCATGTTTAAGCATCTGATTCTTAGCCCCCAGCCCTTCCGCCTCTCTTTCAAGGCCCTCACTGTCTACTGCCCTCCAGAGCCCCCTGGTGACTTCCTCACTGAAATCTCCTCCCTATTTTCCTCACAGTCTTTGCACCGAGCAATGACTCATCGCTGGTTATTTCAGCCTGCACCTAAATTTATCCTGCTCCCCCCTTCTCTGATTTTTCTATCCTCGTAATCATCACCCTACATGTCAGCCTTCCCACCCATTGCTACCTCTTGACTTCTCCATTACATCTGGCCTCAACATCCCTCATGCATTTATCATTGCCCAAACCATAGTTGGCCATGTCTCGATTTCCCTCGCTATCCACATCCCTGTGTCTGCCCCCAATTCCTCCCCCATCATCCTCCAACTTTGACATCCTTCTCCCCCCCCGCCCCCCCCCCCCCCCGCACGCACCCCTGGTTCTCCATCCTTCGTGATGCTGCTGCCTCCATCTACCTACTAAGTGGCTAACTTGCCTCCACGTTCAGTGCCTTGAACCCTGCCAAAGCCCTCATGATATCCCACCCCCGCCACTTCTGCTGGGTGTGTGTTGTACCAGGTGAAGTGGCGGGGGTGAGAGATCTTGAGGGCTTTGGCAGGGATCAAGCCACTGAACGTGGAGGCGAATGGCCTGAACCGTAAGTCCCATATCTAGTACATCAGTATTGCCCCTATCCTCCCCCCCAGCTCGCTGTTGCTGAAACCCCCATCCATGCCTTTGTCACTTCTGGATTCGACTTTTCCAACACTCTCCTCTTCTACATCCTGAGCTTGGATCAATTCCAATTCATCCAGAACTCTGCTGCCTGCATCCTATTCCACACTACGTTCTACTCAAATATCGTCCCAATCCCTGCTGAGCACAAAAAGCAAATACTGCGGATGCTGGAAATCTGAAGTAAAAACAGGAAATGCTGGAAATACTCAGCAGGTCAGGCAGCATCTGTAGAGCGAGAGAGAGAGAAACAGAGTTAACGTTTCCGGTCGATTACCTTTCTGAAATGTTAACTCCATTTCTCTCTCCACTGTGCTGAGCACTATTGGCTCCCCATCCCTCGGCTCACTAATTTCAAATTCCTTGCCCTTCAATTCCCTCCATTACGTCTACATTAATGACTTGGATAAAGGGACCGAGTGTAATGTAGCCAAGTTTGCGGATGATACAAAGATGGGTGGAAAAGCAAGTTGTTCAGAGGACTCAAAGAATCTGCAGAGGGATATAGACAGGCTAAGTGAGTGGGCAAATATTTGGCAGATGGAGTATAATGTGGGAAAGTGCGAGGTTATCCACTTTGGCAGGAAAAATAAAAAAGCAAATTATTATTTAAATAGAGAGAGATTACAAAATGCTACAGTTCAGAGGGACCTGGGGGTCCTTGTGCATGAAACACAAAAAGTTAGCATGCAGGTACAGCAAGTAATCAAAAAGGCAAATGGAATGTGGCCTTTATTTCAAAGGGGTTGGAGTATAAAAGCCGGGAAGTCCTGCTACAACTGTACAGGGTATTGGTGAGACCACACCTTGAGTACTGCGTACAGTTTTGGTCTCCTTATTTAAGGAAGGATATACTTGCATTGGAGGCAGTTTAGAGACGATTCACTAGGTTAATTCCAGAGATGAGGAAAGGTTGAGCAGGCTGGGCCTATACTCATTGGAATTTAGAAGAATGAGAGGTGATCTTATTGAAACATAGAAGATACTGAGGGGGCACGACAAGGTAGATGCAGAGAGGATGTTTCCACTTGTGGGGAAATCTAGAACTCGGGGGCATAGTTTCAGAATAAAGGGTCGCCCTTTTAGAACTGAGATGAGGAGGAATTTCTTCTCTCAGAGGGTCGTAAATCTGTGGAATTCTCTGCCCCAGAGAGCTGTGGAGGCTGGGTCATTAAATACATTTAAGGTGGAGATAGACAAATTTTTGCAAGATGAGGGAGTGAAGGGTTATGGGGAGCGGGCTGGGAAGTGGCTTTGAGCCCAAGATCAGCCATGATCTTATTGAATGGCGGAGCAGGCTCGAGGGGCCAAGTGGCCTATTCCTGCTCCTATTTCTTATGTTCTTATGTTCCATAGTCTTGTTTATCCCAACCTCTGCAACCGCCTCCATCTCTATATTGCAGCCTTCATCCTGCACTCTTACAAGTCTGGTCTACTGCATGTTCCTCTTCCTCCGCTCTACCATCAATAGCACGGCCTTCAGCTGCCTTGCCCCAACTCTGGAATTCCCTCCTCAAACTCCCTGCAGCGCAAAAGCCTCCTTAAGACCTATTCTGCAGACAGTGCTTTTGATTGCCTCCTGTAATCCTACCTCCTGTTCCACTAGGGTCTGAACCCTAATTGTGAAGCACTTTGGGGCCGTTTTGCTATGTTAAAATGCTATATAAATGTGAATTATGTGGCATGGGATATATGTATATCCTAGAAATAGAGAAGAGCCTGGTGGGTGAAGCTGTTGGTGCTGCAGCCACCTCCAGATAAGCTTGTTCATTGGCACAGAACCTACTCCGTGCAGCATTTGCTATCTGGTTACTGCACGTTGCTGGTGGCTTTGTGGATATAAATCCTCTGAATTCCAGATATTAGCTCATGAATAAATAGATTGGAGTTGGGAATGAGTGGGTTTGTGTGTAAGACGGTATCATTGGAATCTGGAGTCCGCATCAACGTTGCTGAATGAAACCGACTGCTGCGAATTTGCACGCAGGCTGGAATTTGCGGTTTATTTTAAGAAAGAGAGAACTTGCATTTCTATAGCGCTCAGGACGTCCCAAAACACTTTCCAGCCAATGAGGTACTTTTCACATGTGGTCACTGTTGTAATGTGGGGAAATGTTGAATTCCTGAAGCTTGTGTTTTAGTGTTTGTTGTGTAAGTACAGAGATGCCAGCTCCTAAGTGCATTGTACTCTGTGCCAGGAGATTAGTCCCTCTCTTCGCATCCTCTTCTCTTGAAGTTGGAGCTTACGTAGTTTTCCACACAGTGAGCCGTGGATCACAGCCGTGAGTTGTGGTATTGATGGGACGGGAGAGCCTAGGCTATAGGAAGATGGGGAATGAGCCACACTGGACTGGATCCTCTCAGTCCAGTTTTTAGTAGGCATGGGCCACAAAACTGACAGTAGTTGTCACTGACTTAGTAAACTGGCAGACTTACAAACGTCACAGGATGGCAGATGTGGGAGTACTGGTGCCGTAGGGGTTGGTGCTGAGGCATTTTAAGAGGAAATGCAGAGGGAGCTTTACTCTGTATCTAACCAGTGCTGTACCTGCCCTGGGATTGTTTGATGGGACAGTGTAGAGGGAGCTTTACTCTGTATCTAACCCGTGCTGTACCTGCCCTGGGATTGTTTGATGGGACAGTGTAGAGGGAGCTTTACTCTGTATCTAACCCGTGCTGTACCTGCCCTGGGAGTGTTTGATGGGACAGTGTAGAGGGAGCTTTACTCTGTATCTAACCTGACTTGGTATTTGATGGGCTAGTATAGAGGGATTTTGGTACAAATAGCACCCTGACACAATGTGCGTTCTATCCATCAACGAGCGAGAATAGGAGGCTGGTTTGTACTCAGACGAGACAGTAATTGGAGCACTGTGATTGTTCTTTGATTTTGATAGTTTATTTAAATGTTCCTGGAAATCTCAGTTTTCATTTATTTAATTTCAGGTTAAAATTGCTGTTGTATATACCTGAGGTGGATTTGAACCCAGATCTTGAAGGTGAAAAGCCAGTGTCTAACCTCCTGTCACCCAGTACTCCTAAATATCACTTTTTAGTACATTTCGTTCTAAAATTATTAACGGTGTAATTACACTTGGCAAAACGGTAGCACACTCGCGTCTGAGTCAGAAGGTTGTGGCTTCAAGCCCCACTCCAGAGACTTGAGCACAAAATCTAGGCTGACCCGACAATGCAGTACTGAGGGAGCGCTGCACTGTCGGAGGTGACGTCTTTCCGATGAGACGTTAAACTGAGGCCCCGTCTGCCCTGTCGGGTGGATATAAAAGATCCCATGGCACTATTTCGAAGATGATCAGGGGAGTTCACCCCGGTGTCCTGGCCAATATTTATCCCTCAACCAACACCTAAATAACTGATGATCTGGTAATTTATTTCATTGCTGTTTGTGGGCTCTTGCTGTGTGTAAATTGGCTGCCGCGTTTCCTACATTAAACAGTGACTACACTTCCAAAGTACCACATTGGCTGTAAAGCGCTTTGAGACAGCCTGAGGTCATGAATGGTGGGATATAAATGCAAGTTCGTTCTTTCTTTTCATTCCTTTCTCCCTTCTCTATTTCTCTCTCTTTCTCTCTTTCCTTCCTTCCCTTTTGTTCCTTTCCTTCCTTTTGATTGTGTCCTAGATGGGAGATGAGAAAATACAACCGACTGCAGTAGACGCCAGCTTTCTTTGCGAGAGCTGCATTGAACCAAATCCCACAGGACTCTCAAAGTGTCCCCTGAATGTTAAAATTCAGGAATTTATCAGGGGAAAAGAACTGCAAATGACGAGCATAAGAGGCTGTGTGCCTGGGATGCGCACTCTCCTAGAGGAGGCTGGAGTTGTTGGTGCGGGCGGGGAAGCTGCCAAGCGCAAATGAAGCTCGACTTAACTCTTCTTTCTGTTCGTTGCCAGGGTCCAGTGTTGCTTCGAGCTACCCAGTTTTAAATTTCCTTCTCTACGTCCCTGAATATTCTCACTCTCCTCTGTACATCCGTGACCGCAATGGATCGCCCGTTGAATCCAATGCCTTTCACAGCTCCCGATGGGGAGGAATCATGGTAAGGTCAGAGCAATAACCTTTAAAGAAAGAAATTCTTGTGCTCTTCTCCAACAGGCTCATGGTGTTTCACATACTCGGAATTATTCTAAAGTGCTATGTAGGCGAATGCAGCACCCATCCTGCACACAGCAAGCTCCTACACACAGCATTGAGATGAATGAGCTGTTTTTGATGGTGTTCATTGAGGGAGGAATGTTGTTTAGGACACCAAGGAGAACACCATCTTCTTAAAATAGTGCCACGGGACTTTAACATTCACCAAAACAGTCAGACTGATCTGAGTCAAATGTCTCATCTGATGGATGGCACCTCTGGCAATGCTGCTCACCCTCAGTGCTGCAATGGGTGTCAGCCTAGATTATGGGCTCACATCCTGGGTGACCAGGTAAGTTTGCTCCTGGTTCCCCATTCCATATAACTCCCTGATCTTAGCTGGACCCGTCATTAAGCGGAGGTGAGGTGCAGTGGGAGGGAGAACTACGAAACATAGAAAAAGACAGACAGGAAAAGACCGGCTGATCCATCGACGCAGAAAAACATTGTGAGCCCCAGCGCCTCTTCCACTGGTAGTCATGTAACCTCCTGGGAGAGGTAAAAGCCAGATAGAAACCCCTCGGTCAATTCAGTGAAAAAAAAATCTGGGAAATTCCTTTCTGACCCACTAAGGCGATCAAAACTAGTGGTGGCAGTGACCATGGGATACAATCCAAAGTCCCACCTACCTTCTGCAGGCAGTGATACTGGCCACAGCAAGACACTTGTCCACTTCCGATTTGAACTGTCACAGCAAATCCACACTTGCCACTCAACCCGGCCTCTGTGTAAAGTAATATACTCACAGGCTGAACTCCAAATTGTGGAGCATAGTGTACAGGGGAATATCTAAGAGGGAGCTGTTTTAAAAAAAAAAAAATGTCTCCACCTCTTTCTCCCCCCCCCCCTCTACTTCCTTTTTATCTCTTTCATCTCTTTCTCCTCCCTTCATCTCCCTCCCCTTCCCCCTTCACCTCCCCCACGCTTAAATGTACCGTGAAATCATAGTGCGATCCTTTTGATTCTTTACAGCACTGTGACTGAATTACCAGCCAAGGAGGTGGCACTGTATGTTGGTATGGCCAAGTACTGAGATCGGATATCGGACATCCTGCTAGTGAGGGACATGTCGGACAATAAGTTGCCATGGCCTGTTGTCTCTCACTCGTACACTCACTAGATGCTGAATCATTGATGGAAGCCTGGGAGCAGGACACCCACTACCCCATCCCCCGGGGGGCTAGTGACGAGTGTGCGGGATCTAAAATGGGAAAGTTGGGGTCCTCTTTTAACTCTGTTTTCTCTCCTCCTCGCTTGAGGGAACAAAATCTTTCTTGGGGCGGGGGGTAGCTCCAGAGGAGCTAGCTGGCCTCTGGTACTGGCTGTTCTTCACGCGCCTCGAGTCTCAATGTCAACAGGTTATTTGACCTTGAAGGTCATCACAGCCAAGCCCAAATTCTGTCCTCGCCTGATGTCCACAGCGATACATTGCAGCTGGCAGCAGTGAATAATGAGCAGGAGCCCTGGCTGATTCCCACCCCCGCCCCCCACCCTCTTCCTAGCTCAGCGGAGCAGGCGACCAAATGTGGCTTCCCCACCTCTCCTTACTGCAGTTGAGGCCGGTTAACTTGGCACAGACCAGAGATTGATCCTGGGAAGGTCTGGCGTGTGGTTGGTGTCAAAAACAGAAAGGCAGACTATTATCTGAACAGCAATAGATTGGGAGAAGGGGAAGTGCAACGAGACCTGGGTGTCCTTGTGCACCAGTTGCTGAAGGTAAGCATGCAGGTGCAGCAGGCGGTGAAGAAGGCAAATTATGTTGGCCTTCGTAGCGAAAGGGTTTGAGTATAGGAACAGGGATGTCGTGCTGCAGTTGTACAGGGCCTTGGTGAGACCACACCTTGAGTACTGTGTGCAGTTTTGGTCGCCTTATCTGAGGAAGGATGTTCTTGCCATGGAGGGAGTGCAGCGAAGATTCACCAGGCTGATACCTGGGATGGCAGGAATGACATGAGGAGAGATTGGGTCGATTGGGCTTATACTCGCTGGAGTATAGAAGAATGAGAGGGGATCTCATTGAAACTTATAAAATTCTGACAGGTCTGGACAAACTAGATGCAGGAAGAATGTTCCCGATGGTCGGAGAGTCGAGAACCAGGGGTCATAATCTAAGGATAACGGGGTAAGCCATTTAGGACAGAAATGAGGAAGAATTTCTTCACCCAGAGAGTGGTGAACCTGTGGAATTCTCAACCACAGAAGGTAGTTGAGGCCAAGTCATTAAATATATTCAAGAATGAGTTAGATATATTTCTTAAAGCTAAAGGTATCAAGGGATATGGGGAGAAGGCAGGTACAGAGTACTGAGTTTGGATGATCAGCCATGATCTCATGGAATGGCTCGAGGGGCTGAATGGCCTACTCCTGCTCCTATCTTCTATGTTTCTATGTTACTAACTGGACCATCCTTTGCCAATCTTTTCTGAGAACAAATTTGATCACAGGTTGCCCTTTTGGAGTTGAATGAGTCAGCTGTTCACACAGCTTCCTTCGCGAGCAGCAGCATCCCTTTGCAGGGCGACCGCCTTCCCGAGCAACCCCTTTTCTGTAGCTGCAGGTTTTCTGAGCAATGGTCTCCATAGCACTGCTGTTGAAGGTGATAGCAAATGTTGCTAATGAGCATGTGCGTGACTGCAGCTGCACCTCCAGAGGAATGCATTCGTCGCAAGAGCTCCACCGCAGCCCTGGCTTCCCAGATTGCAACCTCGCAACAGCATCCATAGCAACACCTGTTGCCAGTCATGCTAGCAACTGTATCCATGGCAACAGTGCTCCTCAGCCACTCCCCTGTGCCGGTCTCTCTCTGCATCACTGCTGAAAATAGCACAAGGTTTAATTTCCTGTTTTTCTAAAGAGGATTCCACATAGGCAGGTTTCATAACAACCGTATCCAGCATTTGACTCACTGCATTTGTAACAAATTGAATATTACTGAATTTATAACAAAGTAGTTTTATACATTTCATGCTGTAATATCACAGGGCACACCAAAATAAACAATCGAAAAAATTGTTCCCTTATTTTGTTTTTTTGAAATAACTGGGGAGGAAGAACATTACTGTAAAGTGCGCACTCTCTGTCGGGGTCCATTCTCCGTCACTCTGCATGTGTCTCTCTCTCTCTGCCTGTGTGTCTCTCTGCCTGTGTGTCTCTCTCTCTGCCTGTGTGTCTCTCTCTCTCTGCCTGTGTGTGTGTCTCTCTGCCTGTGTGTGTGTCTCTCTGCATGTGTGTCTCTCTCTGCATGTGTGTCTCTCTCTCTGCCTGTGTGTGTCTCTCTCTCTGCCTGTGTGTCTCTCTCTCTGCCTGTGTGTCTCTCTCTCTGCCTGTGTGTCTCTCTCTCTGCCTGTGTGTCTCTCTCTCTGCCTGTGTGTCTCTCTCTCTGCCTGTGTGTCTCTCTCTCTGCCTGTGTGTCTCTCTCTCTGCCTGTGTGTCTCTCTCTCTGCCTGTGTGTCTCTCTCTCTGCCTGTGTGTCTCTCTCTCTGCCTGTGGTGTCTCTCTCATCTGCCTGTGTGTCTCTCTCTCTGCCTGTGTGTCTCTCTCTCTGCCTGTGTGTCTCTCTCTCTGCCTGTGTGTCTCTCTCTCTGCCTGTGTGTCTCTCTCTCTGCCTGTGTGTCTCTCTCTCTGCCTGTGTGTCTCTCTCTCTGCCTGTGTGTCTCTCTCTCCGCCTGTGTGTCTCTCTTGCTCCGCCTGTGTGTCTCTCTTGCTCCGCCTGTGTGTCTCTCTCTCTCCGCCTGTGTGTCTCTCTCTCCGCCTGTGTGTCTCTCTCTCTGCCTGTGTGTCTCTCTCTCTGCCTGTGTGTCTCTCTCTCTGCCTGTGTGTCTCTCTCTCTGCCTGTGTGTCTCTCTCTCTGCCTGTGTGTCTCTCTCTCTGCCTGTGTGTCTCTCTCTCTGCCTGTGTGTCTCTCTCTCTGCCTGTGTGTCTCTCTCTCTGCCTGTGTGTCTCTCTCTCCGCCTGTGTCTCTCTCTGCCTGTGTGTCTCTCTCTCTGCCTGTGTGTGTCTCTCTCTGCCTGTGCCTCTCTCTCTCTGCCTGTGTGTCTCTCTCTCTGCCTGTGTGTCTCTCTCTCTGCCTGTGTGTGTCTCTCTCTGCCTGTGTGTGTCTCTCTCTGCCTGTGTGTCTCTCTCTGCCTGTGTGTGTGTCTCTCTCTCTCTGCCTGTGTGTCTCTCTCTGCCTGTGTGTCTCTCTCTCTGCCTGTGTGTCTCTCTCTCTGCCTGTGTGTCTCTCTCTCTGCCTGTGTGTCTCTCTCTCTGCCTGTGTGTGTCTCTCTCTGCCTGTGTGTGTCTCTCTCTGCCTGTGTGTGTCTCTCTCTGCCTGTGTGTGTCTCTCTCTGCCTGTGTGTGTCTCTCTCTGCCTGTGTGTGTCTCTCTCTGCCTGTGTGTGTCTCTCTCTGCCTGTGTGTGTCTCTCTCTGCCTGTGTGTGTCTCTCTCTGCCTGTGTGTGTCTCTCTCTGCCTGTGTGTGTCTCTCTCTGCCTGTGTGTGTCTCTCTCTGCCTGTGTGTGTCTCTCTCTGCCTGTGTGTGTCTCTCTCTGCCTGTGTGTGTCTCTCTCTGCCTGTGTGTGTCTCTCTCTGCCTGTGTGTGTCTCTCTCTGCCTGTGTGTGTCTCTCTCTGCCTGTGTGTGTCTCTCTCTGCCTGTGTGTGTCTCTCTCTGCCTGTGTGTGTCTCTCTCTGCCTGTGTGTCTCTCTCTCTGCCTGTGTGTGTCTCTCTCTCTGCCTGTGTGTCTCTCTCTCTCTGCCTGTGTGTGTCTCTCTCTCTGCCTGTGTGTGTCTCTCTCTGCCTGTGTGTGTCTCTCTCTGCCTGTGTGTGTCTCTCTCTGCCTGTGTGTGTCTCTCTCTGCCTGTGTGTGTCTCTCTCTGCCTGTGTGTCTCTCTCTCTGCCTGTGTGTCTCTCTCTCTGCCTGTGTGTGTCTCTCTCTGCCTGTGTGTGTCTCTCTCTGCCTGTGTGTCTCTCTCTCTGCCTGTGTGTGTCTCTCTCCTGCCTGTGTGTGCTCTCTCTCTGCCTGTGTGTGTCTCTCTCTCTGCCTGTGTGTGTCTCTCTCTCTGCCTGTGTGTGTTCTCTCTGCCTGTGTCTCTCTCTCTCTGCCTGTGTGTCTCTCTCTCTGCCTGTTGTGTCTCTCTCTCTGCCTGTGTGTCTCTCTCTCTGCCTGTGTGTGTCTCTCTCTGCCTGTGTGTGTCTCTCTCTGCCTGTGTGTCTCTCTCTCTGCCTGTGTGTCTCTCTCTCTGCCTGTGTGTCTCTCTCTCTGCCTGTGTGTCTCTCTCTCTGCCTGTGTGTCTCTCTCTCTGCCTGTGTGTCTCTCTCTCTGCCTGTGTGTCTCTCTCTCTGCCTGTGTGTCTCTCTCTCTGCCTGTGTGTCTCTCTCTCTGCCTGTGTGTCTCTCTCTCTGCCTGTGTGTCTCTCTCTGCCTGTGTGTCTCTCTCTCTGCCTGTGTGTCTCTCTCTCTGCCTGTGTGTCTCTCTCTGCCTGTGTGTCTCTCTCTCTGCCTGTGTGTCTCTCTCTGCCTGTGTGTCTCTCTCTCTGCCTGTGTGTCTCTCTCTCTGCCTGTGTGTCTCTCTCTCTGCCTGTGTGTGTCTCTCTGCCTGTGTGTCTCTCTCTCTGCCTGTGTGTCTCTCTCTCTGCCTGTGTGTCTCTCTCTCTGCCTGTGTGTGTCTCTCTCTGCCTGTGTGTCTCTCTCTCTGCCTGTGTGTGTCTCTCTCTGCCTGTGTGTGTCTCTCTCTGCCTGTGTGTCTCTCTCTCTGCCTGTGTGTCTCTCTCTCTGCCTGTGTGTCTCTCTCTCTGCCTGTGTGTCTCTCTCTCTGCCTGTGTGTCTCTCTCTCTGCCTGTGTGTCTCTCTCTCTGCCTGTGTGTCTCTCTCTCTGCCTGTGTGTCTCTCTCTCTGCCTGTGTGTCTCTCTCTCTGCCTGTGTGTCTCTCTCTCTGCCTGTGTGTCTCTCTCTCTGCCTGTGTGTCTCTCTCTCTGCCTGTGTGTCTCTCTCTCTGCCTGTGTGTCTCTCTCTCTGCCTGTGTGTCTCTCTCTCTGCCTGTGGTGTCTCTCTCTCTGCCTGTGTGTCTCTCTCTCTGCCTGTGTGTCTCTCTCTCTGCCTGTGTGTCTCTCTCTCTGCCTGTGTCTCTCTCTCTCTGCCTGTGTGTCTCTCTCTCTGCCTGTGTGTCTCTCTCTCTGCCTGTGTGTCTCTCTCTCTGCCTGTGTGTCTCTCTCTCTGCCTGTGTGTCTCTCTCTCTGCCTGTGTGTCTCTCTCTCTGCCTGTGTGTCTCTCTCTCTGCCTGTGTGTCTCTCTCTCTGCCTGTGTCTCTCTCTCTGCCTGTGTGTCTCTCTCTCTGCCTGTGTGTCTCTCTCTCTGCCTGTGTGTCTCTCTCTCTGCCTGTGTGTCTCTCTCTCTGCCTGTGTGTCTCTCTCTCTGCCTGTGTGTCTCTCTCTCTGCCTGTGTGTCTCTCTCTCTGCCTGTGTCTCTCTCTCTCTGCCTGTGTGTCTCTCTCTCTGCCTGTGTGTCTCTCTCTCTGCCTGTGTGTCTCTCTCTCTGCCTGTGTGTCTCTCTCTCTGCCTGTGTGTCTCTCTCTCTGCCTGTGTGTCTCTCTCTCTGCCTGTGTGTCTCTCTCTCTGCCTGTGTCTCTCTCTCTCTGCCTGTGTGTCTCTCTCTCTGCCTGTGTGTCTCTCTCTCTGCCTGTGTGTCTCTCTCTCTGCCTGTGTGTCTCTCTCTCTGCCTGTGTGTCTCTCTCTCTGCCTGTGTGTCTCTCTCTCTGCCCTGTGTGTCTCTCTCTCTGCCTGTGTGTCTCTCTCTCTGCCTGTGTGTCTCTCTCTCTGCCTGGTGTGTCTCTCTCTCTGCCTGTGTGTCTCTCTCTCTCCGGTGTGTCTCTCTCTCTCCTGTGTGTCTCTCTCTCTGCCTGTGTGTCTCTCTCTCTGCCTGTGTGTCTCTCTCTCTGCCTGTGTGTCTCTCTCTCTGCCTGTGTGTCTCTCTCTCTGCCTGTGTGTCTCTCTCTCTGCCTGTGTGTCTCTCTCTCTGCCTGTGTGTCTCTCTCTCTGCCTGTGTCTCTCTCTCTGCCTGTGTCTCTCTCTCTGCCTGTGTGTCTCTCTCTCTGCCTGTGGTCTCTCTCTCTCTGCCTGTGTGTCTCTCTCTCTGCCTGTGTGTCTCTCTCTCTGCCTGTGTGTCTCTCTCTCTGCCTGTGTGTC
>JASTWF010002107.1:0-38479 GCA_030390025.1 Squalus acanthias | reverse complement strand
CCCCGGGGAGAGTCGGCGCCCTGTGGGGACCCGTACCCCGGGGAGAGTCGGTGCCCGTGGGGACCCGTACCCCGGGGAGAGTCGGTGCCCGCGGGGACCCGTACCCCGGGGAGAGTCGGCGCCCGCGGGGACCCGTACCCCGGGGAGAGTCGGTGCCTGTGGGGACCCGTACCCCGGGAGAGTCGGTGCCCGTGGGGACCCGTACCCCGGGGAGAGTCGGTGCCCGTGGGGACCCGTACCCCAGGGAGAGTCGGTGCCCGTGGGGACCCGTACCCCGGGGAGAGTCGGTGCCCCTCTGGACCCGTACCCCGGGAAGAGTCGGTGCCCCTCGGGACCCGTACCCCGGGGAGAGTCCGTGTCCGTGGGGACCCGTACCCCGGGGAGAGTCCGTGTCCGTGGGGACCCGTACCCCGGGGAGAGTCCGTGTCCGTGGGGACCCGTACCCCGGGGAGAGTCGGTGCCCGTGGGGACCCGTACCCTGGGGCGAGTCGGTGCCCGCGGGGACCCGTATCCCGGGGAGAGTCGGCGCTCGCGGGGACCCATACCCCGGGAAGAGAGTTAGTGCTGACAGGGAGGAGTGGTAAACAGTTGCGGGGTGGTGCGGGGGAGAGAGAGAGAGTAAACGGTCACTCACCCTGAATAATTCCTTTAGGTCGTAGAACTGGCCATGGATGTCTCCACAGACCTGGGGAGGAAGAGAACAACAATGATCAGATAACAAAGTTTGGTCACAGTTTGAGTTGAGCTGCGCTCTCCTTGGTTCAGTCTGCACTCACTCGGAGGTCGAACTCCAAACCATCGTCAACACCTTCACCGAAGCGTACGAGAGCATGGGCCTTACACTAAACATCCGTAAGACAAAGGTCCTCTACCAACCTGCCCCCGCCACACAGTACTGTCCCCCGATTATCACAATCCACGACAAGGCCTTGGACAACGTGGACCACTTTCCATACCTCGGGAGCCTACTGTCAACAAGGGCAGACGTTGATGACGAAGTCCAACACCGCCTTCAGTGTGCCAGTGCAGCCTTCGGTTGCCTGAGGAAGAGAGTGTTTGAAGACCACGACCTCAAACCCGGCACCAAGCTCATGGTCTACAGAGCAGCAGTGATACCCGCCCTGCTGTATGCTTCAGAGACATGGACCATGTACAGCAGGCACCTCAAAGCACTGGAGAGGTACCACCAACTCTGCCTCCGCAAGATCCTGCAAATCCATTGGCAGGACAGGCGCACCAACGTCAGTGTTCTTGCTCAGGCCAACATCCCCAGCATCGAAGCTTTGACCACGCTCGATCAGCTCCGATGGGACGGGTCACATTGTCCGCATGCCCGATACAAGACTCCCAAAACAAGGTACAGTACTGGTGGGTACAGGTCTGTCAGTGTATAACACTGGGATACAGTACTGGTGGGTACAGGTCTGTCACTGTATAACACTGGGGTACAGTACTGGTGGGTACAGGTCTGTCACTGTATAACACTGGGATACAGTACTAGTGGGTACAGGTCTGTCACTGTATAACACTGTGGTACAGTACTGGTGGGTACAGGTCTGTCAGTGTATAACACTGGGATACAGTACTGGTGGGTACAGGTCTGTCGCTGTACAACACTGGGATACAGTACTGGTGGGTACAGGTCTGTCACTGTATAACACTGGGATACAGTACTGGTGGGTACAGGTCTGTCACTGTATAACACTGGGGTACAGTACTGGTGGGTACATGTCTGTCACTGTATAACACTGGGGTACAGTACTGGTGGGTACAGGTCTGTCACTGTATAACACTGGGGTACAGTACTGGTGGGTACAGGTCTGTCACTGTATAACACTGGGGTACAGCACTGGTGGGGACAGGTCTGTCACTGTATAACACTGGGGTACAGTACTGGTGGGTACAGGTCTGTCACTGTATAACACTGGGGCACAGTACTGGTGGGTACAGGTCTGTTACTGTATAACACTGAGGTACAGCTCTGGTGGGGACAGGTCTGGCACTGTATAACACTGGGGTACAGTACTGGTGGGTACAGGTCTGTCACTGTATAACACTGGGGTACAGTACAGGTGGGGACAGGTCTGTCACTGTATAACACGGGTACAGTACTGATGGGTACAGGTCTGTTACTGTGTAACATTGGTGTACAGTACTGGTGGCGACAGGTCTGTCACTATCACGATATAGGTAAAAAACGGGATGAGGTCCTAAAAGCAGAATATAGGGAGTTAGGAGGTAAATTAAAAAAGAGGACCTCAAAGGTAGTAATCTCAGGATTGCTACCAGTGCCACGTGCTAGTCAGAGTAGAAATAGGAGGATATTTCAAATGAATACGTGGCTAGAGGAATGGTGCAAGGGGGAGGGATTCAAATTCCTTGGACATTGGAACCGGTTCTGGGGGAGGTGGGACCAGTACAAACGGGACGGTCTGCACCTGGGCAGGGCCGGGACCGATGTCCTAGGGGGAGTGTTTGCTAGTGCTGTTGGGGAGGGTTTAAACTAAAGTGGCAAGGGGTTGGGAACCTGAGCAGGGAGACAGAGGAAAGGGAAATAAGGATAAAAGCTAAAGACAGGAAGGAGAAAAACAAAAGTAGAAGGCAAAGAACTCAACGGTTTAAATCAAACATGGTCACAGTAAATAATAATTCATATAGGTCTGAGAGCGTTAAAAAAACAAGCCTGAAGGCTTTGTGTCTTAATGCAAGGAGCATTCGGAACAAGGTGGATGAATTAGCTGCGCAAATAGAGGTAAATGAATACGATTTGATTGGGATTACAGAAACATGGCTCCAGGGTGGCCAAGGCTGGGAACTCAACATCCAGGGTTATTCAATATTTAGGAAAGATAGGCAAAAAAGAAAGGGAGGTGGGGTAGCATTGCTGGTTAAAGAGGGGATTAACACAATTGAAAGGAAGGATATTAGCTCTGATGATGCGGAATCTGTATGGGTAGAACTGAGAAATAACAAGGGGCAGAAAACGTTAGTGGGAGTGGTATATAGACCTCCAAACAGTAATACGGAGGTTGGGGACGGCATTAAAAGGGAAATTAGAGAAGCATGCAGTAAGGGCACAGCAGTCATCATGGGTGACTTTAATTTACATATAGATTGGGCTAACCAAATTAGTAAAAATACTGTGGAGGAGGAATTCCTAGAATGTTTACGAGATGGTTTTCTGGAACAATATGTCGAGGAACCAACCAGAGATCAGGCCATCTTAGACTGGGTATTATGCAACGAGAAAGGATTAATTAGCAATCTTGTTGTACGAGGCCCCTTGGGTCAGAGTGATCATAATATGATATAATTCTTCATTAGGATGGAGAGTGAAGTAGTTGAATCAGAGACTAGGGTCCTGAATTTAAATAAAGGAAACTACGATGGTATGAGGCGCGAATTGGGTAGGATTGATTGGGGAATGTCACTCAAGGGGTTGACGGTGGATAGGCAATGGCAAACATTCAAAGACTGCATGGATGAACTACAGAATTTGTACATCCCAGTGTGGCATAAGAATAAAACAAAAAGGGTGACTCAACCGTGGCTAACAAGGGAAATTAGGGATAGCATAAGAGCCAAGGAGAGGGCATATAAATTGGCCAGAAAAAGTGGTAGCCCTGAGGATTGGGAGCAGTTTAGGATTCAACAAAGGAGGACAAAGGGATTAATTAAGAAGGGGAAAATAGAATATGAAAGTAAGCTTGCTGGGAACATAAAAACTGACTGTAAGAGCTTTTATAGATATGTGAAGAGAAAAAGATTAGTGAAATCAAGTGTAGGTCCCTTGCAGTCAGAAGCGGGGGAAGTTATAATGGGGAACAAAGAAATGGCAGCCCAATTAAATGCATATTTTGGTTCTGTCTTCACAAAGGAGGACACAAATAACCTCCCAGAGATGTTGGAGAACATACGGTCTGATGAAAGGGAGGAACTGAAAGAAATCAGTATTTGCAGGGAAATGGTGTTAGGGAAATTGACGGTATTGAAGGCCGATAAATCCCCAGGGCCTGATAAGCTGCATCCTAGGGTACTTAAGGAAGTGGCCCTAGAAATAGTAGATGCATTGCTGATCATCTTCCAACATTCGATGGAATCTGGAACTGTACCCATGGATTGGAGGGTAGCTAATGTTACCCCACTATTCAAAAAGGGTGGTAGAGAGAAAGCGGGGAATTACAGACCGGTAAGCCTGACATCGGTAGTGGGGAAAATGCTAGAGTCCATTATAAAGGATGTAATAGCTGAGCATTTGAAAAACAGTGACAGGATCGGACAAAGTCAACATGGATTTACAAAAGGTAAATCGTGCTTGACTAATCTACTGGAATTTTTTGAGGATGTAACTGGGAAAATAGATAAGGGAGAACCAGTAGATGTGGTGTACTTGGACTTTCAAAAGGCTTTCGATAAGGTCCCACATAAGAGATTAGCGGGTAAAGTTAAGGCACATGGGATTGGGGGCAAGGTATTGACTTGGATAGAGAACTGGTTGGCGGACAGAAAGCAGAGAGTAGGAATTAATGGGTCTTTTTCCGAGTGGCAAGCAGTGACTAGTGGGGTACCGCAGGGATCGGTCCTTGGACCCCAGCTATTCACAATATACATTAATGATCTAGATAAGGGAATTAAATGTAATATCTCCAAGTTTGCAGATGACACAAAGCTGGGTGGGAGTGTGTGCAGCGAGGAGGATAGCGAGAAACTCCAGGATGATCTGGACAGGTTGGGTGAGTCGGCAGAAGCGTGGCAGATGCAATATAACGTGGATAAGTGCGAGGTTATCCACTTTGGTGTCAAAAACAGAAAGGCAGACTATTATCTGAATGGCAATAGATTGGGAGAAGGGGAAGTGCAACGAGACCTGGGTTCCTTGTGCACCAGTCGCTGAAAGTAAGCATGCAGGTGCAGCAGGCGGTGAAGAAGGCAAATGGTATGTTGGCCTTCATAGCGAAAGGGTTTGAATATAGGAACAGGGATGTCCTGCTGCAGTTGTACAGGGCCTTGGTGAGACCACACCTTGAGTACTGTGTGCAGTTTTGGTCGCCTTATCTGAGGAAGGATGTTCTTGCCATGGAAGGAGTTCAGCGAAGATTCACAAGGCTGATACCTGGGATGGCAGGAATGACATATGAGGAGAGATTGGGTCGATTGGGCTTATACTCACGGGAGTATAGAAGAATGAGAGGGGATCTCATCGAAACATATAAAATTCTGACAGGTCTGGACAAACTAGATGCAGGAAGAATGTTCCCGATGGTCGGAGAGTCCAGAACCAGGGGTCATAATCTACGGATAACGGGTAAACTATTTAGGACAGAAATGAGGAAGAATTTCTTCACCCAGAGAGTGGTGAACGTGTGGAATTCTCTACCACAGAAGGTAGTTGAGGCGAAGTCATTAAATATATTCAAGGATGAGTTAGATATATTTCATAAAGCTAAAGGTATCAAGGGATATGGGGAGAAGGCAGGGACAGGGTACTGAGTTTAGATGATCAGCCATGATCTCATCGAATGGCGGAGCAGGCTCGAGGGGCCGAATGGCCTACTCCTGCTCCTATCTTCTATGTTTCTATCACACTGGGGCACAGTACTGGTGGGTACAGGTCTGTTACTGTATAACATTGGGGTACAGTACTGGTGGGTACAGGTCTGTCACTGTATAACATTGGGGTACAGTACTGGTGGGTACAGGTCTGTCACTGTATAACACTGGGGTACAGTACTGGTGGGTACAGGTCTGTCACTGTATAACACTGGGGTACAGTACTGGTGGGTACAGGTCTGTTACTGTATAACATTGGGGTACAGTACTGGTGGGTACAGGTCTGTCACTGTATAACATTGGGGTACAGTACTGGTGGGTACAGGTCTGTCACTGTATAACACTGGGGTACAGTACTGGTGGGTACAGGTCTGTCACTGTATAACACTGGGGTACAGTACTGGTGGGTACAGGTTTGTCACTGTGTAACACTGGGATACAGTACTGGTGGGTACAGGTCTGTCACTGTATAACACTGGGGTACAGTACTGGTGGGTACAGGTCTGTTACTGTATAACACTGGGGTACAGCACTGGTGGCGACAGGTCTGTCACTGTATAACACTGGGGTACAGTACTGGTGGGTACAGGTCTGTCACTGTATAACACTGGGGCACAGTACTGGTGGGTACAGTTGTGTTACTGTATAACATTGGGGTACAGTACTGGTGGGTACAGGTCTGTCACTGTATAACACTGGGGTACAGTACTGGTGGGTACAGGTGTGTTACTGTATAACACTGGGGCACAGTACTGGTGGGTACAGGTCTGTCACTGTATAACACTGGGGTACAGCACTGGTGGGTACAGGTCTGTCACTGTGTAACACTGGGGTACAGCACTGGTGGGTACAGGTCTGTCACTGTGTAACACTGGGGTACAGTACTGGTGGGTACAGGTGTGTTACTGTATAACATTGGGGTACAGTACTGGTGGGTACAGGTCTGTCACTGTGTAACACTGGGGCACAGTACTGGTGGGTACAGGTCTGTTACTGTATAACATTGGGGTACAGTACTGGTGGGTACAGGTCTGTTACTGTATAACACTGGGGTACAGTATTGGTGGGTACAGGTCTGTCACTGTATAACACTGGGGTACAGTACTGGTGGGTACAGGTCTGTCACTGTATAGCACTGGGCTACAGGACTGGTGGGTACAGGTCTGTCACTATCACACTGGGGTACAGTACTGGTGGGTACAGGTCTGTCACTATCACACTGGGGTACAGTACTGGTGGGTACGGGCCTGTCACTGTATAACACTGGGGCACAGTACTAGTGGGCACAGGTCTGTCACTGTAACACTGGGGTACAGTACTGGTGGGTACAGGTCTGTCACTGTATAACACTGGGGTACAGTACTGGTGGGTACAGGTCTGTCACTGTATAACACTGGGGTACAGTACTGGTGGGTACAGGTCTGTCAGTGTATAACACGGGTACAGTACTGGTGGGGAGAGGTCTGTCACTATCACACTGGGGTACAGTACTGGTGGGTACAGGTCGGTCACTGTACAACACTAGGGTACAGTACTGGTGGGTACAGGTCTGTCACTGTATAACACTAGGGTACAGTACTGGTGGGTACAGGTCTGTCGCTGTCTAACACTGGGGTACAGTACTGGTGGGTACAGGTCTGTCACTGTATAACACTGGGGTACAGTACTGGTGGGTACAGGTATGTCACTGTATAACACTGGGGTACAGTACTGGTGGGTACATGTCTGTCACTGTATAACACTGGGGTACTGTATCGTCAGTCTATTTGTACACAGCACGATCCCAAAAACACCGACAGTGCAACGCTCCCTCAGTCTGCCCCTCCGACAGTGCAGCGCTCCCTCAGTACTGCCCCTCCGACAGTGCGGCTCTCCCTCAGTGCTGCCCCTCCGACAGTGCGGCGCTCCCTCAGTACTGTCCCCCGACAGTGCGGCGCACCCTCAGTGCTGCCCCTCCGACAGTGCGGCGCTCCCTCAGTACCGCCCCTCCGACAGTGCGGCTCTCCCTCAGTGCTGCCCCTCCGACAGTGCGGCGCTCCCTCAGTACCGCCCCTCCGACAGTGCGGCGCTCCCTCGGTGCTGCCCCTTCGACAGTGCAGCGGAGGCTCCCTCAGTGCTGCCCCTCCGACAGTGCAGCGGAGGCTCCCTCAGTACTGCCCCTCCGACAGTACAGCGGAGGCTCCCTCAGTACTGGCACCGTGGAGTGTCGGCCTAGAATTTGAGGCTCGACTCTCTGGGAGTGTGGGGCTCGAAGCCCTGACCTTCTGAGGGAAGAGAGAGAGCGACGGAGCGTGCTGAGCTAAACACAGGGATGTCACGATCGGATGGGGTCCGTTTGGGATTGACACCCGGGCAGGATTATTCTGTCGTTAACAGGTACAGCAAGGCTGAGCCAGTGGTGTAAGGTGTGGGGGAGTTCGAGAGCAGACAGCAGTGGGGTTCAGAGAACACGAAGGGGTGAATACTCACGGTTACGGGAGAATCTACTTGTTGTACATTGCTCTCCTCCACCAGGATCTCTCTGAAACCACAACAACAAGCTTTAGAACCAGCTCCCTCCTCACCAGCTTTTGTTTTATTTGTTTATGGGATGTGGGTGTCGCTGGTAAGGCCAGCATTTATTGCCCATCCTAGTTGCCCTCGAGAAGGTGGTGGTGAGCCGCCTTCTTGAACCGCTGCAGTCCGTGTGGTGAAGGTGCTCCCACAGTGCTGTTAGGGAGGGAGTTCCAGGATTTTGACCCAGCGACGATGAAGGAACGGCCCGATATATTTCCAAGTCAGGATGGTGTGTGACTGGGAGGGGAACTTGGAGGTGGTGGTGTTCCCATGCGCCTGCTGCCCTTGTCCTTCTAGGTGGAAGAGGTCGCGGGTTTGGGAGGTGCTGCCGAAGTAGCCTTGGCGAGTTGCTGCAGTGCATCTTGTAGATGGTACACACTGCAGCCACGGTGCGCCGGTGGTGGAGGGAGTGAATGTTTAAGGTGGTGGATAGGGTGCCAATCAAACGGGCTGCTTTGTCCTGGATGATGTCGAGCTTCTTGAGTGTTGTTGGAGCTGCACTCATCCAGGCAAGTGGAGAGTATTCCATCACACTCCTTACTTGTGCCTTGTAGATGGTGGAAAAGCTTTGGGGAGTCAGGAGGTGAGACACTCGCCGCAGAATACCCAGCCTCTGACCTGCTCTTGTTGCCACAGTATTTATGTGGCGGGTCCAGTTAAGTTTCTGGTTAATGGTGACCCCCCAGGTTGTTGATAGTGGGAGATTCGGCGATGGTAATGCCGCTGAATATCAATGGGAGGTGGTTAGACTCTCGCTTGTTGGAGATAGTCATTGCCTGGCACTTCTGTGGCGCGAATGTTTCCTGCCACTTATCAGCCCAAGCCTGAACGTCGTCGAGGTCTTGTTGCATGCGGGCATGGACTGCTTCATTATCTGAGGAGTTGTGAATGGCGCTGAACATTGTGCAGTCATCAGCGAACATCCCCATTTCTGACTTTATGTTGGAGGGAAGGTCATTGATTAAGCAGCTGAAGATGGTTGGGCCGAGGACACTGCCAGGGACAGCACGGGTTCGATACAGAGTAAAGCTCCCTCTACACTGTCCCATCAAACACTCCCAGGGCAGGTACAGCACGGGTTCGATACAGAGTAAAGCTCCCTCTACACTGTCCCATCAAACACTCCCAGGGCAGGTACAGCACGGGGTTAGATACAGAGTAAAGCTCCCTCTACACTGTCCCATCAAACACTCCCAGGGCAGGTACAGCACGGTGTTAGATACAGAGTAAAGCTCCTTCTACACTGTCCCATCAAACACTCCCAGGGCAGGTACAGCACGGGTTCGATACAGAGTAAAGCTCCCTCTACACTGTCCCATCAAACACTCCCAGGGCAGGTACAGCACGGGGTTAGATACAGAGTAAAGCTCCCTCGACACTCCCATCAAACACTCCCAGGGCAGGTACAGCATGGGTTAGATACAGAGTAAATCTCCCTCTGCACTGTCCAATCAAACACTCCCAGGGCAGGTACAGCACGGGTTAGATACATAGTAAAGCTCCCTCTACACTGTCCCATCAAACACTCCCAGGGCAGGAACAGCACGGGGTTAGATACAGAGTAAAGCTCCCTCTACACTGTCCCATCAAACATTCCCAGGGCAGGTACAGTTCGGGTTAGATACAGAGTAAAGCTCCCTCAACACTGTCCCATGAAACACTCCCAGGACAGGTACAGCACGGGGTTAGATACAGAGTAAAGCTCCCTCGACACTGTCCCATCAAACACTCCCAGGGCAGGTACAGCACGGGTTAGATACAGAGTATAGCTCCCTCTACACTGTCCCATCAAACACTCCCAGGGCAGGTACAGCACGGGTTAGATACAGAGTAAAGCTCCCTCTACACTGTCCCATCAAACACTCCCAGGGCAGGTACAGCATGGGTTAGATACAGAGTAAATCTCCCTCTGCACTGTCCAATCAAACACTCCCAGGGCAGGTACAGCACGGGTTAGATACAGAGTAAAGCTCCCTCTACACTGTCCCATCAAACACTCCCAGGGCAGATACAGCACGGGGTTAGATACAGAGTAAAGCTCCCTCTACACTGTCCCATCAAACACTCCCAGGGCAGGTACAGCACGGGTTAGATACAGAGTAAAGCTCCCTCTACACTGTCCCATCAAACATTCTCAGGGCAGGTACAGCACGGGTTAGATACAGAGTAAAGCTCCCTCTACACTGTCCCATCAAACACTCCCAGGGCAGGTACAGCACGGGTTAGATACAGAGTAAAGCTCCCTCTACACTGCCCCATCAAACATTCCCAGGGCAGGTACAGCACGGGTTAGATACAGAGTAAAGCTCCCTCTACACTGTCCCATCAAACACTCCCAGGGCAGGTACAGCACGGGTTAGATACAGAGTAAAGCTCCCTCTACACTGTCCCATCAAACACTCCCAGGGCAAGTACAGCACAGGTTAGATACAGAGTAAATCTCCCTCTACACTGTCCCGCCAAACACTCCCAGGGCAGGTACAGCACGGGTTAGATACAGAGTAAAGCTCCCTCTACATTGTCCCATCAAACACTCCCAGGGCAGGTATAGCACGGGTTGGATACAGAGTCAAGCTCCCTCTACACTGTCCCATCAAACATTCCCAGGGCAGGTACAGCACGGGTTAGATACAGAGTAAAGCTCCTCTACACTGTCCCATCAAACACCCCCAGGGCAGGAACAGCACGGGTTAGATACAGAGTACAGAGGAGGAGGAGAGGGAGGAGGAGGAGGGAAGAGGTGGATGGAGGGAGCCAGCCAGCCCCTCACTGACCCACAGTAAGGCTGCACTGACCTGGCTTTGGCACACAAGGCTTTCACTTCGTTCTCCTTGATGAGCTCACAGCGCCGAAGCTGCTCAATCTGTCGATCGAGGTCGCTGATTTCTGTCATGGTGCTGAGAATGACCTGAGGGGAGGGGAGGGGAAACAGAGCGAAACCCAAGTCAACAAGAGAGAGAGAGAGAGAGACTCAAGCAACACAGTCACCATCACTCCCTGGCCCATCCACATAGACTTATGTACTTGTGCTGACACATTTAATGAACTCCGGACTCGAAATTCCGTATCGCCCCAGTGGTACAGGTCTCCGCGGGCACTGACTCTCCCCGGGGTACGGGTCCCCGCGGGCACTGACTCTCCCCGGGGTGCAGGTCCCTACGGTCACCGACTCTCCCCGGGGTACGGGTCCCCGCGGGCACTGACTCTCCCCGGGGTACGGGTCCCCACGGGCACTGACTCCCCCCGGGGTACGGGTCCCCGCGGGCACTGACTCTCCCCGGGGTACGGGTCCCTACGGTCACCGACTCTCCCCGGGGTACAGGTCCCCATGGGCACTGACTCTCCCCGGGGTACGGGTCCCCAGGGGCACCGACTCTCCCCGGGGTACGGGTCCCCACGGGCACTGACTCTCCCCGGGGTACGGGTCCCCACGGGCACTGACTCTCCCCGGGGTACGGGTCCCCACGGGCACCGACTCTCCCCGGGGTATGGGTCCCCGCGGGCACCGACTCTCCCCGGGGTACGGGTCCCCACGGGCACTGACTCTCCCCGGGGTACAGGTCCGTACGGGCGGTGACTCTCCCCGGGGTACGGGTCCCCACGGGCACTGACTCTCCCCGGGGTACGGGTCCCCGCGGGCACTGACTCTCCCCGGGGTACGGGTCCCCACGGGCACTGACTCCCCCCGGGGTACGGGTCCCCGCGGGCACTGACTCTCCCCGGGGTACGGGTCCCTACGGTCACCGACTCTCCCCGGGGTACAGGTCCCCATGGGCACTGACTCTCCCCGGGGTACGGGTCCCCAGGGGCACCGACTCTCCCCGGGGTACGGGTCCCCACGGGCACTGACTCTCCCCGGGGTACGGGTCCCCACGGTCACCGACTCTCCCCGGGGTACGGGTCCCCACGGGCACCGACTCTCCCCGGGGTATGGGTCCCCGCGGGCACCGACTCTCCCCGGGGTACGGGTCCCCGCGGGCACTGACTCTCCCCGGGGTACAGGTCCGTACGGGCGGTGACTCTCCCCGGGGTACGGGTCCCCACGGGCACTGACTCTCCCCGGGGTACGGGTCCCCGCGGGCACTGACTCTCCCCGGGGTACGGGTCTCCACGGGCACTGACTCGCCCCGGGGTACAGGTCTCCGCGGGCACTAACTCTCCCCGGGGTACGGGTCCCCGCGGGCACTGACTCTCCCCGGGGTACGGGTCCCCGCGGGCACTGACTCTCCCCAGGGTACAGGTCCCTACGGGCGGTGACTCTCCCCGGGGTACGGGTCCCCACGGTCACCGACTCTCCCCGGGGTACGGGTCCCCGCGGGCACTGACTCTCCCCGGGGTACGGGTCTCCGCGGGCACTGACTCTCCCCGGGGTACGGGTCCCTACGGGCGGTGACTCGCCCCGGGGTACAGGTCCCCACGGGCACCGACTCTCCCCGGGGTACGGGTCCCCACGGGCGGTGACTCTCGCCGGGGTACGGGTCCCCACGGGCACTGACTCTCCCCGGGGTACAGGTCCCCGCGGGCACTGACTCTCCCCGGGGTACGGGTCCCCAGGGTCACCAACTCTCCCCGGGGTATGAATCCCCGCGGGCACTGACTCTCCCCGGGGTACGGGTCCCCACGGGCTCCGACTCTACCCGGGGTACTGGTCCCCGCGGGCCCCGACTCTCCCCGGGGTACGGGTCCCTGTACACACTGACTCTCCCCGGGGTACGGGTCCCCGCGGGCGCCGACTCTCCCCGGGGTACGGGTCCCCGCGGGCACCGACTCTCCCCGGGGTACGGGTCCCCACAGGCTCCAACTCTCCCCGGGGTATGGGTCCCCTCGGGCACCGACTCTCCTTGGGGTACGGGTCCCCACGGGCACTGACTCTCGCCGGGGTACAGATCACCACGGGCGGTGACTCTCCCCGGGGTACGGGTCCCCACGGGCGGTGACTCTCCCCGGGGTACGGGTCCCCACGGGCACCGACTCTCCCCGGGGTACGGGTCCCCACGGGTGTCGACTCCCCCCGAGGTACATGGCCCCACTCTCCTCGGGGTACGGGTCCCCGCGGGCACTGACTCTCCCCGGGGTACGGGTCCCCATGGGCACCGACTCTCCCCGGGGTACGGGTCCCCACAGGCGCTGACTCTCCCCGGGCTACGGGTCCCCACGGGCAGTGACTCTCCCCGGGGTACGGGTCCCCACGGGCACCGACTCTCCTTGGGGTACGGGTCCCCACGGGCACTGACTCTCGCCGGGGTACAGATCACCACGGGCACCGACTCTCCCCGGGGTACGGGTCCCCACGGGCGGTGACTCTCCCCGGGGTACGGGTCCCCACGGGCACCGACTCTCCCCGAGGTACGGGTCCCCACGGGCGCTGACTCGCCCCGGGGTCCCCACTTGCTCCGACTCTCCACGGGTTACGGGTCCCCCCAGAGGCACCGACTCTCCCCGGGGTCCCCGCGGGCGGTGACTTTCCCCGGGGTAAGGGTCCCCGCGGGCTCCGACTCTCCCTGGGGTGCGGGTCCCCGCGGGCGCCGACTCTCCCCGGGGTACGGGTCCCCGCGGGCTCCGACTCTCCCCGGGGTACGGGTCCCCCACGGGCTCCGACTCTCCCCGGGGTACGGGTCCCCACGGGCTCCGACTCTCCCCGGGGTACGGGTCCCTATACACACTGACTCTCCCCGGGGTACGTTTCCCCACGGGCACCGACCCTCCCCGGGGTACGGGTCCCCACGGGCACCGACTCTCCCCGGGGTACGGGTCCCCGCGGGCACTGACTCTCCCCGGGGTACGGGTCCCCACGGGCACCGACTCTCCCCGGGGTACGGGTCCCCACGGGCACCGACTCTGCCCGGGGTACGGGTCCCCACGGATACCGACTCTCCCCGGGGTACGGGTCCCCACGGGCACCGACTCTCCCCGGGGTACGGGTCCCCACGGATACCGACTCTCCCCGGGGTACGGTACCCCACGGGCACCGACTCTCCCCGGGGTTCGGGTCCCCGCGGGCTCCGACTCTCCCCGGGGTACGGGTCCCCACGGGCACCGACTCTCCCCGGGGTACGGGTCCCCGCGGGCACCGACTCTCCCCGGGGTACGGGTCCCCACGGGCACCGACTCTCCCCGGGGTACGGGTCCCCGCGGGCACCGACTCTCCCCGGGGTACGGGTCCCCGCGGGCACCGACTCTCCCCGGGGTACGGGTCCCCGCGGGCACCGACTCTCCCCGGGGTACGGGTCCCCGCGAGCGCCGACTCTCCCCGGGGTACAGGTCCCCACCATAACACTAGCCCTGCCCCCAATTATTCTAACCCCTCCCCCAGTGACCAGGCCCCACCCTCATTGGCCAAGACCCCGCCCCCAACGACCCTGGCCCCTCCCCCCAGTGACCCTGGCAACGCCCCCCAGTGACCCCCCCATCCCCGCCCCCATTGGCCAAGGGCCCTCAATCAGTGACCCTGGCCCCGCCCCTCAGTGACCCCGGCCCCACCCCCGTAGCCATGGCCCCTCCCCCAGTGCTGTCCCAGTTTTCCCCTCTGCGCATGTGCGGGCGGCGGGCGCCGCGACTGCGCAGTGGGGGTTTCCGGAGATTGCCGAGCGATCCCGAGCGGCTCCGCCTGCGCTGGGAGACGAGCCGAGGCCCGAGCAGCGGCCGCAGCGCTCCGGCTCTCCCTTTCCCTACCCACCCGGCGGCCGGCCCGCCGCCCCGCGTTCAGTGTTACCTTCTCTTTCCCACACTGGCTCTCCCTTCCTCCGGCGCCGGCTCCCGCGTCCAGCGAACAACCTGGCGGCGCGCCACTGTCCCGGCGGACGCTCTCCCCGCCGAAACAAGATGGCGGGGGAGGGAAAGGACAGGAGGGGCAAGGGCGCATGCGCAGTCCGGCCGGGGACGCATGCGCAGTCCGCGGCGACGGGCCGGGACACTCCGCGCATGCGCGAGACGTATTTCCTCGTGATCCGTGGATCACGTGATGGCAACAGAAGGAAGCTGGGCGCCATCTTGGTGAGGGGCAGGAAGCTGGACGCCATCTTCGTGCGGGGCAAGGAGCTGGGCGCCATCTTGGTGCGGGCCAGGAAGCTGGGCGCCATCTTGGTGAGGGGCAGGTAGATGGAGCCATTGGCCAACCCCCAGAAAGAGAGAGAGAATCACCCCCAGAGAGAGAATCATGGGTCCCCCACGGGCACCAACTCACCCTGGGGTACGCGTCCTACGGGCACCAGCCATCATCCCATACCTCGGGCTCGTAACCTCGTTCTTCACACACTGCCTAGTGGCTGTACGTGTATCACGCAAAGATGCCAGGGCAATGGGAGTACATAAGAACATAAGAAATAGGAGCAGGAATAGGCACTTGGCCCCTCGAGCCTGCTCCGCCATTCAATAAGATCATAGCTGATCTTGGGCTCAAAGCCACTTCCCCGCTCGCTCCCCATAACCCTTCACTCCCTTATCTTGCAAAAATCTGTCTATCTCCACCTGAAATGTATTTAATGATCCAGCCTCCACAGCTCTCTGGGGCAGAGAATTCCACAGAATTACGACCCTCTGAGAGAAGAAATTCCTCCTCATCTCAGTTCTAAAAGGGCGACCCTTTATTCTGAAACTGTGCCCCCGAGTTCTAGATTTCCCACAAGGGGAAACATCCTCTCTGCATCTACCTTGTCGAGCCCCCTCAGTATCTTATATGTTTCAATAAGATCACCTCTCATTCTTCTAAATTCCTCATAAGTCAACCCCCTCATCTCTGGAATTAACCTAGTGAATCGTCTCTGAACTGCCTCCAATGCAAGTATATCCTTCCTTAAATAAGGAGACCAAAACTGTACGCAGTACTCCAGGTGTGGTCTCACCAATACCCTGTACAGTTGTAGCAGGATTTCCCTGCTTTTATACTTCAACCCCCTTGAAATAAAGGCCAGCATTCCATTTGCCTTTTTGATTACTTGCTGTACCTGCATGCTAACTTTTTGTGTTTCATGCACAAGGACCCCCAGGTCCCTCTGAACTGTAGCATTTTGTAATCTCTCTCCATTTAAATAATAATTTGCTTTTTTATTTTTCCTGCCAAGTGGATAACCTCGCACTTTCCCTCATTATACTCCATCTGCCAAATGTTTGCCCACTCACTTAGCCTGTCTATATCCCTTTGCAGATTCTTTGAGTCCTCTGCACAACTTGCTTTCCCACCCATCTTTGTATCATCCGCAAACTTGGCTACATTACACTCGGTCCCTTCATCCAAGTCATTAATGTAGATTGTAAATAGTTGAGGCCCCAGCACCGATCCCTGTGGCACGCCACTAGTTATCGTTTGCCAACCGGAAAATGACCCGTTTATCCCGACTCTCTGCTTTCTGTTAGTTAGCCAATTCTCTATCTAATATATTACCCCCAACTCATAGTAGCCTCATACCGGTACGATACCCAACCATGTTACACTCGGTCCCCTCCTCCAAATCGTTAATATAGATTGTAAAGAGTTGGGGACCCAGCACTGACCCCTGCGGAACACCACTAGTTACTGATTGCCAGTCTGAGAATGAACCATTCATCCCAACTCTCTGCCTTCTGTTAGATAGCCAATCCTCTATCCATGCCAGAATATTACCCCCAATCCCGTGATTTTTTACCTTAAGCAATAATCTTTTGTGTGGCACCTTGTCAAATGCCTTTTGGAAGTCTAAATACACCACATCCACTGGTTCCCCTTTATCCACCCTGTGTGTTACTTCCTCAAAGAACTCCAGCAAATTTGTCAAACATGACTTCCCCTTCATAAAACCATGCTGACTTTGTCCTATTAAATTATGATTATCCAAATGTCCCGTTACTGTCTCCTTAATAATGGACTCCAAAATTTTACCTACCACAGGCATGGATGAGGGTTTCAGCAGCGGATGAGCTGAGGCAGGGGCGGAGACGGGCGAGGGTGTGTGGCCCAAATAAGTGTTCTTTATACAAACGCACGGAGTATAAGGAATAAATTGAATGAACTGCAGGCGCAAATTCAACTTGGAGGTTGTGACATGGTAGCCATTACTGAGACATGGCTGCAAGACGATCAGGACAGGGAACTAAATATACCGGGTTGTAAGGTCTACAGGAAAGATAGGGAAAATGGCAGAGGGGGAGGAGTAGCCGCAGTCATTAAGGATGAAATCACTTCAATGGTAAGAGGGGATATAACGAGAGGTAAGCAGGCAGTGGAGACTTTATGGGTAGAATTAAGAAATAGGAAAGGATTCAAGACTGTAGCGGGAGTTGTGTATAGGCCCCCCGGTAGCAGCTGTGAAGTGCTAGATTGTATAAATGCAGAGATTAGACAAGCGTGCAGCAAAGGCAGAGTGGGTTTTACTGGGGGATTTTAACTTTCATATAGATTGGGATAAGCAGACCAACACCTGCCAGAAAGGTAGTGAATTTCTTGAGTGTGTTTTCTGCAACAATATGTCCTAGAGGCAACAAGGGGGCAAGCCATATTAGATTTAGTAAGGAGTAATGAGCCAGATTTAGTGAACAGCCTAACTGCACGAACATTTATCCAATAGCGATCATAACATGATCGAGTTCAGCGCAGCGTTTGAAAGGGAGAAACACGAAACAGCTACTAAGATTCTAGATTTGGGTAAGGCCGACATCAACGGGATGAGGCAGAGACTGTCCACAGTAAACTGGGCCGATATGTTCATGGGTAAAACAACAGAAGATAATAGAAACATAGAAAAAAAACATAGAAAAATAGGAGCTGGAGTCGGTCATTCGGCCCTTCGAGCCTGCTCCGCCATTCAATATGATCATGGCTGATCCTCTATCTCAATACCATATTCCCGCTCTCTCCCCATACCCCTTGATGCCTTTTGTGTCTAGAAATCTATCTATCTCCTTCTTAAATATATTCAGTGACTTGGCCTCCACAGCCCTCTGTGGTAGAGAATTCCACAGGTTCACCACCCTCTGAGTGAAGAAATTTCTCCTCATCTCAGTCCTAAATGTCCTACCCCCGTATCCTGAGACTGTGACCCCTCGTTCTAGAGCCCCCCCAGCCAGGGGAAACATCCTCCCTGCATCCAGTCTGTCTAGCCCTGTCAGAATTTTATACGTTTCAATGAGATCCCCTCTCATTCTTCTAAACTCTGGTGAATACAGGCCTAGTCGACCCAATCTCTCCTCGTACGACAGTCCTGCCATCCCAGGAATCAGTCTGGTGAACCTTCGCTGCACTCCCTCTATGGCAAGTATATCCATTCTTAGGTAAGGAGACCAAAACTGCACACAGTACTCCAGGTGTGGTCTCACCAAGGCCCTGTATAACTGTAGTAAGACATCCTTGCTCCTGTACTCTAATCCCGTTGATATTTTCCAAGTGTCCTGTTATCACATCCTTTATAATAGATTCTAGCATTTTCCCTACTGCTGATGTTAGGCTAACCGGTCTGTAGTTCCCTGTTTTCTCTGTCCCTCCCTTTTTAAATAGTGGGGTTACATTTGCCACCCTCCAATCTGCAGGAACTGTTCCATAATCTATAGAATTTTGGAAGATGACAACCAATGCATCCACTATTTCCATGGCTACCTCTTTTAGTACTCTGGGATGCAGATTATCAGGCCCTGGGGATTTATCAGCTTTCAGTCCCATTAATTTCTCCAACACTATTTTTTTACTAATACTAATTTCCTTTAATTCCTCCTTCTCACTAGACCCTTGGTTCCCTAGCATTTCTGGGAAGTTATTTGTGTCCTCTTCCGTGAAGACAGAACCAAAGTATTTGTTTAATTGCTCAGCCATTTCCTTGTTCCCCATTATAAATTCTCCCGTTTCTGACTGTAAGGGACCTACATTTGTCTTCACTAATCTTTTTCTTTTTACATACTTGTAGAAGCTTTTACAATCCGCTTTTATATTCCTTGTAAGTTTACTCTCATACTCTATTTTACCCCTCTTAATCAATCTCTTGGTCCTTTTTTGCTGAACTCTAAACTGCTCTCAATCCTCAGGCTTGCTACTTTTTCTGGCAACTTTATATGACTCCTCTTTGGATCTAATACTATCCTTAATTTCTTTTGTTAGCCATGGTTGGGCTGCTTTTCCTTTTGTGTTTTTGCGCCAGAAAGGAATGTATAACTGTTGCAATTCATGCATTCGTTCCTTAAATGTTAGCCATTGCCTATCCACCGTCATGCCTTTTAATGAAGCTCCCCAATCTATCATAGCCAACTCACTCCTCATACCTTCGTAGTTTCCTTTGTTTAGATTTAGGACCCTAGTTTCGGATTGGACTACTTCACTTTCCATCTTAATGAAGAATTCTATCATGTTATGGTCACTCTTCCCTAAAGGACCCCGTACAACAAGATTATTAATTAACCCCTTCTCATTGCACAATACCCAATCTAGGATAACCTGTTCCCTAGTTGGCTCCTCAACGTACTGGTCTAAAAAACCATCTCGTACACACGCCAGGAATTCATCCTCCACAGTATTATTGCTAATTTGGTTTGGCCAGTCTATATGTAGATTAAAGTCACCCATGATTACTGTAGTACCCTTGTTACATGCATCTCTAATTTCCTGTTTGATGCCATCCCCTACATTACCACTACTGTTTGGAGGCCTATAGACAACTCCCACCAATGTTTTCTGCCCCTTGGTGCTTCTTAGCTCCACCCAGACTGATTCTACATCTTGATTTTCTGAGCCAATATCCTTTCTCACTATTGCTCTGATTTCATCCTTTACTAACAACGCCACCCCACCTCCTTTTCCTTTTTGCCTGTCCTTCCTAAATATCGAATATCCTTGGATATTCAGCTCCCAGCCTTGGTCACCCTGTAGCCATGTCTCCGTAATCGCAATTATATTGTATCCGTTTACATCTATTTGCGCTGTTAATTTGTCTACCTTATTATGAATGCTTCGTGCATTCAGATACAGTGCCTTTAGATTTGTCTTTTTAACATTTTTCAACATCTTAACATTTTTTTGTACTATGGCCCTATTTGCCTTATTGCCATTTTTTCTTACCCGGACCCTATTTGTTAGTGCACTCCTTTGTTTGTACGCTCTGTCCCTTCATGACACAATCTGGTTATCCTTACCCCAATCACTTTCCTGCACTGCTTCCTTGTCTTTTCTCTTTAGCATTCTAAATTTCTCTCCACCGGGACCCTCCCCCGCCCCCCCTTATTTAGTTTAAAGCCCTATCTACCTCCCTAGTTATTCGATTCGCTAGAACTCTGGTCCCAGCATGGTTCAGGTGTAGTCCGTCCCAACGGAACAGCTCTCTCTTTCCCCAGTACTGGTGCCAGTGCCCCACGAATCGAAACCCACTTCTCCCACACCAATCTTTGAGCCACGCATTCATCTCCCTGATCCTATTGACCCTATGCCAATTTGCTCGTGGCTTCGGTAATAATCCAGAGATTATGACCTTCGTGGTTCAGCTTTTTAATTTAGTCCCCAGCTGCTCAAACTCTCTCAGCAGAACCTTTTTCTTAGTCCTACCTATGTCGTTGGTGCCTACGTGGACCACGACAACTGGATCCTCCTCTTCCCACTCCAAGTTCTTCTCCAGCCAGGGAGATGTTCAAAAAAGAATTCAAGGTGATACAGAACCAGTTTATACCCAAGAGAGGCAAGAGCTCTACTGGCCAAAAAAAATGAGAAGTCGCACAACACCAGGTTATAGTCCAACAGTTTTATTTGAAATCACGAGCTTTCGGAGCGCTGCTCCTTCGTCAGGTGAAGTGAAGGAATACAAATCAGCAAAGCATATATAGACAGAGAACAATGCCTGTGTAGCGTACAATCTCAGACGACTACAGTTAATCTTACTGACACCGGTATCTCCACATCATGCCAAAACACCAGCCATGGACGACTAAAGAGGTGAGGGACAGCACAAAACTGAAAGAAAAAGCATAGAGGAGTGAAAAAACTCTCCCAGATCCTGGCGAATGGGAACGATACAAAGAACAGCAAAGGGTCACAGAACAGATAGTTAGAGCTACAAAAAGGGAGAATGAAAAGAAACTTGCAAGGGATATCAAAAGCAACACAAAATTTTTTTACAGTTATATTAGGAAAAAGAGGGTAGTCAGGAGCAATGTTGGCCCCTTAAAGACTGAAAGCTGTGATATTGTCAATGATAATAAGGAAATGGCCGACATGTTGAATAATTACTTTGCGTCAGTATTTGCAGTAGAGGAAGAGGACAGCACCCTGGAAATCCCAAGGAAACTAAATCAGGGACTCAGTAAAATTAACGTCAGTAAAATAACAGTAATGAAGAAAATAATGGGACTAAAGCGTGATAAATCCCCAGGACCAGATGGATTCCATCCCAGGGTTTTAAAGGAAGTAGGTGAGCACATTGCAGATGCCCGAACTATAATCTTCCAAAGTTCTCTCGATTCAGGAACCGTCCCTTTAGATTGGAAAATTGCGCACGTCACTCCGCTATTTAAAAATGGCGAGAGAGGGGAACCAGGGAATTATAGACCAGTTAGCCTAACATCTGTTGTGGGGAAATTGCTAGAGTTTATAATTAAGGATAGGGTGACTGAACACCTCGAAAATTTTCAGTTGATCGGAGAGAGCCAGCATGGATTTGTGAAAGGTAGGTCATGCCTGACAAACCTGATGGAATTTTTTGAGGAGGTGACTAAAGTAGTGGACAGGGGAATGTCTATGGATGTTATTTATATGGACTTCCAGAAGACATTTGATAAAGTCCCGCATAAGAGACTGTTAACTGAGGTTGAATCCCATGGAATTGAGGGCAAATTATTGAGCTGGTTCGGAAATTGGCTGAGCGGCAGGAGACAGAGAGTAGGGACAATGGGCAGGTACTCAAATTGGCAGGAGGTGACTAGTGGTGTCCTGCAGGGATCTGTGTTGGGGCCTCAACTATTCACAGTATTTATTAACGACTTAGATGATGGCATAGAAAGTCATATCCAAATTTGCCGATGACACAAAGGTAGGTGGCATTAGAACATAAGAACATAAGGAATAGGAGCTGGAGTCGGCCATTTGGCCCTCCAAGTCTGCTCCTCCATTCAACAAGATCATGGCTGATCTTCTACCTCAACTCCACCTTCCCGCACTATCCCCATATCCCTTAATTCCCTTCGTTCCCAAAAATTTATCGACCTCTGCCTTGAATATACTCAACGACTGAGCCTCCAGAGCCCTCTGGGGTAGAGAATTCCAAAGATTCACCACCCTCTGAGTGAAGAAATTTCTCCTCATCTCAGTCCTAAATGGCCGAACCCTTATCCTGAGACTGTGACCCCTGGTTCTAGACTCCCCAGCCAGGGGAAACATCCTCCCAGCATCTACCCTGTCAAGTCCCTTAAGTATTTTGTATGTTTCAATGAGATCACCTCTCATTCTTCTAAACTCTAGCAAATATAGGCCTGGTCTACTCAATCTCTCCTCATAGGACAATCCTCCCCCCAATCCCAGGAACCAGTCTGGTGAACCTTTGTTGCACTCCCTCTATTGCAAGTTATAGAGGACCCCACAGTACAACCCAAAGGATCAAACCTTCCTCGCAAACAGTGGACAACCATCAACCGCCTCAGATGCTGCCACCTTCTCCATCGATGGAAGATTAAAGCATCTCCACCATGGGACTGTGGAGCTCCTGATCAGACCCTGGAGCACATCATTGAGCGCTACCCTCAGAGGAAACTCGCAGGCCGCCTACGAGATATCCATGCTGTCACACTGGAAGCGTTGGCCGGGATATCTGACTTAGATATTGACATCTGATTTGCTTTGCTACGACCATACGAAAGAAAAGAAGATAGATTAAGCGAATGGGCAAAACTGTGGCAAATGGATTTCAATGTAGGCAAATGTGAGGTCATCCACTTTGGACCTAAAAAGGATAGAACAGGATACTTTCTAAATGGTGAAAAGCTAAAAACAGTGGAGGTCCAAAGAGACTTGGAGGTCCATGCACATAGATCATTGTCTTGCTGCAGTTGTACAGGGCCTTGGTGAGACCACACCTTGAGTATTGTGTGCAGTTTTGGTCACCTTATCTGAGGAATGATGTTCTTGCCATGGAGAGAGTGCAGCAAAGATTCACCAGACTGATACCTGGGATGGCAGGAATGACGTATGAGGAGAGATTGGGTCGATTAGGCTTATACTCGCTGGAGTTTAGAAGAATGAGAGGGGATCTCATCGAAACATATAAAATTCTAACAGGACTAGACAGACTAGATGCAGGAAGGATGTTCCCGATGGCGGGGGAGTCCAGAACCAGGGGTCACAGTCTAAGGATAAGGGGGAAGCCATTTAGGACAGAGATGAGGAGGAATTTCTTCACCCAGAGAGTGGTGAACCTGTGGAATTCTCTACCACACAAGGCAGTTGAGGCCAATTCATTAAATATATTCAAGAAGGAGTTCGATATATTTCTTAAGGCTAAAGGGATCAAGGGAGAAAGCAGGGACAGGGTACTGAGTTTGGATGATCAGCCATGATCGCATTGAATGGCGGAGCAGGCTCGAGGGGCCGAATGGCCTACTCCTGCTCCTATCTTCTATGTTTCTATGATTCTATTAAAATGTTATGAACAGGTACAGAAAATAATCAAAAAGGCTAATGGAATGCTGGCCGTTATATCGAGAGGACTAGAATACAAGGGGGTAGAAGTTATGCTGCAGCTATACAAAGCCCTGGTTAGACCAGACCTGGAGCACTGGGAGCAGTTCTGGGCACCACACCTTAGGAAGGATATATTGGCCTTGGAGGGAGTGCAGTGTAGGTTTACCAGAATGATACCCGGACTCCAAGGGTTAAGTTACGAGGAGCGATTACACAAACTAGGGTTGTATTCCCTAGAATTCAGAGGGTTGAGGGTTGATCTGATCGAAGTTTTCAGGATATTAAGGGGAACAGATAGGGTAGATAGAGAGAAACTATTTCCGCTGGTTGGGGAGTCTAGGGCTAGGGGGCATAGTCTAAAAATTAGAGCCAGACCTTTCAGGAGTGAAGTTAGGAAACACTTCTACACACAAAGGGTGGGAGAAGTTTGGAACTCTCTTCCGCAAACGGCAACTGAGGCTAAATCAATTGTTAATTGTAAATTGGAGATTGATAGCTTTCTGTTAAGCAAAGGTGTAAAGGGATATGGGCAAAGGCGGGTATATGGAGTTCGGTCACAGATCATTGAAGGCTCGAGGGGCTGAATGGCCTCCTCCTGTTCCTATATTAGGGCAGATGACCAAAAGTTTGGTCAAAGAGGTAGGTTTTAAGGAGCGTCTTAAAGGAGGA
Source organism: Squalus acanthias (assembly GCA_030390025.1). Classification (NCBI taxonomy): domain Eukaryota; kingdom Metazoa; phylum Chordata; class Chondrichthyes; order Squaliformes; family Squalidae; genus Squalus; species Squalus acanthias. Next base: position 14,091 of record JASTWF010002107.1, on the reverse strand, counting down.
GAGAGAGAGGCGGAGAGGTTTAGGGAGGGAATTCCAGAGCTCAGGGCCCAGGCAGCTGAAGGCACGGCCGCCAATGGTGGAGCGATGGAAATCGGGGAATGCACAAGAGGTCAGATTTAGAGGAGTGCAGAGATCTTGGAGGGTTGTGGGGCTGGCGGAGATTACAAAGATAGGGAGGTGCGAGACCATGGAGGGAGTGCTTGGGCCTCAGCTATTCACAATCTACATCAATGATTTGGATGAGGGGACCAAATGTAATATATCCAAGTTTGCTGATGATACAAAGCTGGGTGGGAATGTAAGTTGTGAGGAGGATGCAAGGAGGCTTCAAGGGGATATAGACAGGCTAAGTGAGTGGGCAAGAACATGGCAAATGGAATATAAATGTGAAGTTATCCACTTTGGTAGGAAAAATAGAAAAGCAGAGTATTTTTTAAATGGTGAGAGATTGGGAAATGTTGGTGTTCAGAGGGACCTGGGTGTCCTTGTACACGAATCACTGAAAGTTAACATGCAGGTACAGCAAGCAATTAGGAAAGTAAATGGTATGTTGGCCTTTATTATAAGAGGATTTGAGTATAAGAGTAAAGACGTCTTACTGCAATTATATAGGGCCCTGGTGAGACCACACCTGGAGTATTGTGTACAGTTTTGGTCTCCTTACCTAAGGAAGGATATACTTGCCATAGAGGGAGTGCAACGAAGGTTCACCAGACTGATTCCTGGGATGGGGGATTGTCCTATGAGGAGAGATTGAGTAGACTAGGCCTATATTCTCTCGAGTTTAGAAGAATGAGAGGTGATCTCATTGAAACATACAAAATTCTTACAGGGCTTGACAGGGTAGATGCAGGGTGGATGTTTCCCCTGGCTGGAGAGTTTAGAACCAGGGGTCACAGTCTCAGAATAAGGGGTCGGCCATTTAGGACTGAGATGAGGAGGAATTTCTTCACGCAGAGGGTGGTGAATCTTTGGAATTCTCTACCCCAGAGGGCTGTGGAGGCTCAGTCGTTGAGTATATTCAAGACAGAGATCAATAGATTTTTGGATATTAGGGGAATCAAGGGATATGGGGATAGTGCAGGAAAGTGGAGTTGAGGTAGAAGATCAGCCATGATCTTATTGAATGGCGGAGCAGGCTCGAGGGGCCGAATGGCCGACTCCTGCTCCTAATTCTTATGTTCTTATTTGAACACGAGGATGAGAATTTTGAAATCAAGGCGTTGTCAGACCGGAGCCAATGTAGGTCAGTGAGCACAGGGGTGATGGGCGAACGGGACTTGGTGTGAGTTAGGACACGGGGCAGCCGAGTTTTGGATGACCTCAAGTTTACGGAGGGTGGAATGTGGGAGGCCGGCCAGGAGAGCGTTGAATAGTCAAGTCTGGAGGTAACAAAGGCATAGATGAGGATTTCAGCAGCGGATGAGCTGAGGCAGGGGCGGAGACGGGCGATGTTACAGAGGTGGAAATAGGCGGTCTTAGTGATCGGATCTTATGTGGTCGGAAGCTCACCTCAAAATTGTAAATTTTAGAACTGACATCAAGACATTTCTCGAGACACAGGAAGTGATTGACACTGAAAATAAACTCCTACATTGTGATAACTCTCCAATTCTGGGCACCACACTTTAGGAAGGATGTCAAGGCCTTGGAGAGGGTGCAGAGGAGATTTACTAGAATGGTTCCAGGGATGAGGGACTTCAGTTATCTGGAGAAGCTGGGGTTGTTCTCCTTCGAGCAGAGAAGGTTAAGGGGCGACTCAATGAGTTGTTCAAAATTGCGAGGGGTTTTGAAGGAGCAGAGAGGGAGAAACTGTTCCCAGTGGCAGGAGGGTCGGTAACCTGAGGACACAGATTTAAGATAATCGGCAAAAGAACCAGAGGGGGAGATGAGGAGAATATTTTTACGCAGCGAGTTGTTGTGATCTGGAACGCGCTGCCTGAAAGGGCGGTGGAAGCAGATTCAATAGTAACTTTCAAAAGGAGAATTGGATAAATACTTGAAAAGGAAACAAATTGCTGGTATATGGAGAGCTCTTTCAAAGAGCCGGCACAGGCACGATGGGCTGAATGGCCTCCTCCTGTACTGTAAGATTCTACACAGTAGATGAGATCCTTCCTTTAAGAGATAGGAAATAGCAAGTATCTGACCGGAGGGATGAATTTAGATGGGCCGAGTGGCCCTCATCTGTAATTCTTTTGTGATAATTGTGTGCAGCCTCGGGTCAGTGGGCAACACCCTCGCCTCTGAGGCAGAAGGTCATGGTTTCAAGTCCCACTCCAGAGACTTGAGCCCAGAATCCAGGCCGACACTCCCAGTGCAGTACTGAGGGAGCGCCGCACTGTCAGAGGGGCTGTACTGAGAGAGCGCCGCACTGTCGGAGGGGCTGTACTGAGAGAGCGCCGCACTGTCGGAGGGGCAGTACTGAGGGAGTGCCGCACTGTCGGAAGGGCAGTACTGAGGGAGTGCTGCAAGGTGGGACGGGCAGTACTGAGGGAGTGCCGCACTGTCGGAGGGGCAGTACTGAGGGAGTGCCGCACTGTCGGAGGGGCAGTACTGAGGGAGCGCCGCACTGTCGGAGGGGCAGTACTGAGGGAGCGCCGCACTGTCGGAGGGGCAGTACTGAGGGAGCGCCGCACTGTCGGGGGGGCCGTACTGAGGGAGCGCCGCACAGTCGGAGGGGCAGTACTGAGGGAGTGCCGCACTGTCGGGGGGGCGGTACTGAGGGAGCGCCGCACTGTCGGAGGGGCAGTACTGAGGGAGCGCCGCACTGTCGGAGGGGCAGTACTGAGGGAGCGCCGCACTGTCGGAGGGGCAGCACTGAGGGAGCGCCGCACTGTCGGGGAGGCCGTACTGAGGGAGCGCCGCACTGTCGGAGGGGCAGTACTGCGGGAGCGCCGCACTGTCGGAGGGGCAGTACTGAGGGAGAGCCGCACTGTCGGGAAGGCCGTACTGAGAGAGCGCCGCACTGTCGGAGGGGCAGTACTGAGGGAGCGCCGCACTGTCGGAGGGGCAGTACTGAGGGAGAGCCGCACTGTCGGGGAGGCCGTACTGAGGGAGCGCCGCACTGTCGGAGGGGCAGTACTGCGGGAGCGCCGCACTGTCGGGGAGGCCGTACTGAGGGAGCGCCGCACAGTCAGAGGGGCGGTACTGAGGGAGCGCCGCACAGTCGGAGGGGCAGTACTGAGGGAGAGCCGCACTGTCGGAGGGGCAGTACTGAGGGAGCGCCGCACTGTCACGGGGGCGGTACTGAGGGAGCGCCGCACTGTCGGAGGGGCAGTACTGCGGGAGCGCCGCACTGTCGCGGAGGCCGTACTGAGGGAGCGCCGCACAGTCAGAGGGGCGGTACTGAGGGAGCGCCGCACTGTCGGAGGGGCAGTACTGAGGGAGAGCTGCACTGTGGGGGGGGCAGTACTGAGGGAGCGCCGCACTGTCAGAGGGGCAGTACTGAGGGAGCGTCGCACTGTCAGAGGGGCATTACTGAGGGAGCTCTGCACTGTCGGAGGGGCAGTACTGAGGGAGCACCGCACTGTCGGAGGGGCAGTACTGAGGGAGCGATGCACTGTCGGAGGGGCAGTACTGAGGGAGTGCCGCACTATCGGAGGGGAACTACTGAGAGAGCGCCGCACTGTCGGAGGGCAACTACTGAGAAAGCGCCGCACTGGCGGAGAGTCAGTACTGAGAGAGCGCCGCACTGTCGGAGGGGCAGTACTGAGGGAGTGCCGCACTGTCGGAAGGGCAGTACTGAGGGAGTGCTGCACTGTGGGAGGGGCAGTACTGAGAGAGTGCCGCACTGTAGTAGGGGCAGTACTGAGGGAGCGCCGCACTGTCGGAGGGGCAGTACTGAGGGAGCGCCGCACTGTCGGAGGGGCATTACTGAAGGAGCACTGCACTGTCGGAGGGGCAGCACTGAGGGAGCGCCGCACTGTCGGAGGGGCAGTACTGAGGGAGCGCAGCACTGTCGGAGAGGCAGTACTGAGGGAGTGCCGCACTGTCGGAGGGGCAGCACTGAGGGAGCGCCACACTGTCGGAGGGTCAGTACTGAGGGAGCGCCGCACTGTCGGAGGGGCAGTACTGAGGGAGCGCCGCACTGTTGGAGGGGCAGTCGTGAGGGAGCGCCGCACTGTCGGAGGGGCAGTACTGAGGGAGAGCCGCACTGTCGGAGGAGCAGTACTGAGGGAGCGCCGCACTTTCGGAGGGACAGTACTGAGGGAGCGCCGCACTGTTGGAGGGTCAGTACTGAGGGAGCGCTGCATTGTCAGAGGGGCAGTACTGTGGGAGCGCTGCACTATCGAAGGGTCAGTACTGAGGGAGCGCCGCACTGTCGGATGGTCAGTACAGAGGGAGCACCACACTGTCGAAGGGGTAGTACTGAGGGAGCGCTGCACTATCGAAGGGGCAGTACTGAGGGAGCGCCGCACTGTCGAAGGGGTAGTACTGAGGGAGCGCTGCACTATCGGAGGGTCAGTGCTGAGGGAGCGCTGCACTGTCGGAAGGTCAGCACTGAGGGAGCGCCACACTGTCGGAGGGGCTGCACTGAGGGGGCGCCGCACTGTCGGAGGGGCGGTACTGAGGGAGCGCCGCACTGTCGGAGGGGCAGTACTGAGAGAGTGCTGAACTGTCGGAGGGGCAGTACTGAGGGAGCGCCGCACTGTCGGAGGGGCAGTACTGAGGGAGCGCCGCACTGTCGGAGGGGCAGTACTGAGGGAGCGATGCACTGTCGGAGGGGCAGTACTGAGGGAGTGCCGCACTGTCGGGGAGGCCATACTGAGGGAGCGCCGCAAAGTCAGAGGGGCAGTACTGAGGGAGTTCCGCACTGTCGGAGGGGCAGTACTGAGGGAACGCCGCACTGTCGGAGGGGCAGCACTGAGGGAACGCCGCACTGTCGGAGGGGCAGCACTGAGGGAGCGCCGCACTGTCGGAGGGGCAGCACTGAGGGAGCGCCGCACTGTCGGAGGGGCAGTACTGAGGGAGCGCCGCACTGTCGGAGAGGCAGTACTGAGGGAGTGCCGCACTGTCGGAGGGGCAGCACTGAGGGAGCACCGCACTGTCGGAGGGGCAGTACTGAGGGAGCGCCACACTGTCGGAGGGTCAGTACTGAGGGAGCGCTGCATTGTCAGAGGGGCAGTACTGTGGGAGCGCTGCACTATCGAAGGGTCAGTACTGAGGGAGCGCCGCACTGTCGGAAGGTCAGTACTGAGGGAGCACCACACTGTCAAAGGGGTAGTACTGAGGGAGCGCTGCACTATCGGAGGGTCAGTGCTGAGGGAGCGCTGCACTGTCGGAAGGTCAGTACTGAGGGAGCGCCACACTGTCGGAGGGGCTGTACTGAGGGGGCGCCGCACTGTCGGAGGGGCGGTACTGAGGGAGCACCGCACTGTCGGAGGGGCAGTACTGAGGGAGTGCTGCACTGTCGGAGGGGCAGTACTGAGGGAGCGCCGCACTGTCGTTGGGCAGTACTGAGGGAGCGCCGCACTGTCGGGGGGGCCATACTGAGGGAGCGCCGCACAGTCGGAGGGGCAGTACTGAGGGAGTGCCGCACTGTCGGGGGGACGGTACTGAGGGAGCGCCGCACTGTCGGAGGGGCAGTACTGAGGGAGCGCCGCACTGTCGGGGGGGCCGTACTGAGGGAGCGCCGCACTGTCGGAGGGGCAGTACTGAGGGAGCGCCACACTGTCGGAGGGTCAGTACTGAGGGAGCGCCACACTGTCGGAGGGTCAGTACTGAGGGAGCGCCGCACTGTCACGGGGGCGGTACTGAGGGAGCGCCGCACTGTCGGAGGGGCAGTACTGCGGGAGCGCCGCACTGTCGGGGAGGCCGTACTGAGGGAGCGCCGCACAGTCAGAGGGGCGGTACTGAGGGAGCGCCGCACTGTCGGAGGGGCAGTACTGAGGGAGAGCTGCACTGTCGGGGGGGCAGTACTGAGGGAGCGCCGCACTGTCAGAGGGGCAGTACTGAGGGAGCGTCGCACTGTCGGAGGGGCATTACTGAGGGAGCTCTGCACTGTCGGAGGGGCAGTACTGAGGGAGCACCGCACTGTCGGAGGGGCAGTACTGAGGGAGCGATGCACTGTCGGAGGGGCAGTACTGAGGGAGTGCCGCACTATCGGAGGGGAACTACTGAGAGAGCGCCGCACTGTCGGAGGGGCAGTACTGAGGGAGTGCCGCACTGTCGGAAGGGCAGTACTGAGGGAGTGCTGCACAGTGGGAGGGGCAGTACTGAGGGAGTGCCGCACTGTAGTAGGGGCAGTACTGAGGGAGCGCCGCACTGTCGGAGGGGCATTACTGAAGGAGCACTGCACTGTCGGAGGGGCAGCACTGAGGGAGCGCCGCACTGTCGGAGGGGCAGTACTGAGGGAGAGCCGCACTGTCGGAGGAGCAGTACTGAGGGAGCGCCGTACTTTCGGAGGGACAGTACTGAGGGAGCGCCGTACTTTCGGAGGGACAGTACTGAGGGAGCGCCGCACTGTCGGAGGGTCAGTACTGAGGGAGCGCTGCATTGTCAGAGGGGCAGTACTGTGGGAGCGCTGCACTATCGAAGGGTCAGTACTGAGGGAGCGCCGCACTGTCGGAAGGTCAGTACTGAGGGAGCACCACACTGTCAAAGGGGTAGTACTGAGGGAGCGCTGCACTATCGGAGGGTCAGTGCTGAGGGAGCGCTGCACTGTCGGAAGGTCAGTACTGAGGGAGCGCCACACTGTCGGAGGGGCTGTACTGAGGGGGCGCCGCACTGTCGGAGGGGCGGTACTGAGGGAGCGCCGCACTGTCGGAGGGGCAGTACTGAGGGAGTGCTGCTCTGTCGGAGGGGCAGTACTGAGGGAGCGCCGCACTGTCGGAGGGGCAGTACTGAGGGAGCGCCGCACTGTCGGAGGGGCAGTACTGAGGGAGCGCCGCACTGTCGGGGGGGCCGTACTGAGGGAGCGCCGCACAGTCGGAGGGGCAGTACTGAGGGAGTGCCGCACTGTCGGGGGGGCGGTACTGAGGGAGCGCCGCACTGTCGGAGGGGCAGTACTGAGGGAGCGCCGCACTGTCGGGGAGGCCGTACTGAGGGAGCGCCGCACTGTCGGAGGGGCAGTACTGCGGGAGCGCCGCACTGTCGGGGAGGCCGTACTGAGGGAGCGCCGCACAGTCAGAGGGGCGGTACTGAGGGAGCGCCGCACAGTCGGAGGGGCAGTACTGAGGGAGAGCCGCACTGTCGGAGGGGCAGTACTGAGGGAGCGCCGCACTGTCACGGGGGCGGTACTGAGGGAGCGCCGCACTGTCGGAGGGGCAGTACTGCGGGAGCGCCGCACTGTCGCGGAGGCCGTACTGAGGGAGCGCCGCACAGTCAGAGGGCGGTACTGAGGGAGCGCCGCACTGTCGGAGGGGCAGTACTGAGGGAGAGCTGCACTGTGGGGGGGGCAGTACTGAGGGAGCGCCGCACTGTCAGAGGGGCAGTACTGAGGGAGCGTCGCACTGTCGGAGGGGCATTACTGAGGGAGCTCTGCACTGTCGGAGGGGCAGTACTGAGGGAGCACCGCACTTTCGGAGGGGCAGTACTGAGGGAGCGATGCACTGTCGGAGGGGCAGTACTGAGGGAGTGCCGCACTATCGGAGGGGAACTACTGAGAGAGCGCCGCACTGTCGGAGGGCAACTACTGAGAAAGCGCCGCACTGGCCGAGAGTCAGTACTGAGAGAGCGCCGCACTGTCGGAGGGGCAGTACTGAGGGAGTGCCGCACTGTCGGAAGGGCAGTACTGAGGGAGTGCTGCACTGTGGGAGGGGCAGTACTGAGAGAGTGCCGCACTGTAGTAGGGGCAGTACTGAGGGAGCGCCGCACTGTCGGAGGGGCAGTACTGAGGGAGCGCCGCACTGTCGGAGGGGCATTCCTGAAGGAGCACTGCACTGTCGGAGGGGCAGCACTGAGGGAGCGCCGCACTGTCGGAGGGGCAGTACTGAGGGAGCGCAGCACTGTCGGAGAGGCAGTACTGAGGGAGCGCCGCACTTTCGGAGGGACAGTACTGAGGGAGCGCCACACTGTTGGAGGGTCAGTACTGAGGGAGCGCTGCATTGTCAGAGGGGCAGTACTGTGGGAGCGCTGCACTATCGAAGGGTCAGTACTGAGGGAGCGCCGCACTGTCGGATGGTCAGTACAGAGGGAGCACCACACTGTCGAAGGGGTAGTACTGAGGGAGCGCTGCACTATCGGAGGGTCAGTGCTGAGGGAGCGCTGCACTGTCGGAAGGTCAGTACTGAGGGAGCGCCACACTGTCGGAGGGGCTGTACTGAGGGGGCGCCGCACTGTCGGAGGGGCGGTACTGAGGGAGCGCCGCACTGTCGGAGGGGCAGTACTGAGAGAGTGCTGAACTGTCGGAGGGGCAGTACTGAGGGAGCGCCGCACTGTCGGAGGGGCAGTACTGAGGGAGCGCCGCACTGTCGGAGGGGCAGTACTGAGGGAGCGATGCACTGTCGGAGGGGCAGTACTGAGGGAGTGCCGCACTGTCGGGGAGGCCATACTGAGGGAGCGCCGCAAAGTCAGAGGGGCAGTACTGAGGGAGTTCCGCACTGTCGGAGGGGCAGTACTGAGGGAGCGCCGCACTGTCGGAGGGGCAGTACTGAGGGAGCGATGCACTGTCGGAGGGGCAGTACTGAGGGAGTGCCGCACTGTCGGGGAGGCCATACTGAGGGAGCGCCGCAAAGTCAGAGGGGCAGTACTGAGGGAGTTCCGCACTGTCGGAGGGGCAGTACTGAGGGAACGCCGCACTGTCGGAGGGGCAGCACTGCGGGAACGCCGCACTGTCGGAGGGGCAGCACTGAGGGAGCGCCGCACTGTCGGAGGGGCAGCACTGAGGGAGCGCCGCACTGTCGGAGGGGCAGTACTGAGGGAGCGCCGCACTGTCGGAGAGGCAGTACTGAGGGAGTGCCGCACTGTCGGTGGGGCAGCACTGAGGGAGCACCGCACTGTCGGAGGGGCAGTACTGAGGGAGCGCCACACTGTCGGAGGGTCAGTACTGAGGGAGCGCTGCATTGTCAGAGGGGCAGTACTGAGGGAGCACCACACTGTCAAAGGGGTAGTACTGAGGGAGCGCTGCACTATCGGAGGGTCAGTGCTGAGGGAGCGCTGCACTGTCGGAAGGTCAGTACTGAGGGAGCGCTGCACTGTCGGAGGGGCAGTACTGAGGGAGAGCCGCACTGTCGGAGGGGCTGTACTCAGGGGGCGCCGCACTGTCGGAGGGGCGGTACTGAGGAAGCACCGCACTGTCGGAGGGGCAGTACTGAGGGAGCGCCACACTGTCGGAGGGGCTGTACTCAGGGGGCGCCGCACTGTCGGAGGGGCGGTACTGAGGAAGCACCGCACTGTCGGAGGGGCAGTACTGAGGGAGTGCTGCACTGTCGGAGGGGCAGTACTGAGGGAGCGCCGCACTGTCGTTGGGCAGTACTGAGGGAGCGCCGCACTGTCGGGGGGGCCGTACTGAGGGAGCGCCGCACAGTCGGAGGGGCAGTACTGAGGGAGCGCCGCACTGTCGGGGGGGCGGTACTGAGGGAGCGCCGCACTGTCGGAGGGGCAGTACTGAGGGAGCGCCGCACTGTCGGGGAGGCCGTACTGAGGGAGCGCCGCACTGTCGGAGGGGCAGTACTGAGGGAGCGCCACACTGTCGGAGGGTCAGTACTGAGGGAGCGCCGCACTGTCACGGGGGCGGTACTGAGGGAGCGCCGCACTGTCGGAGGGGCAGTACTGCGGGAGCGCCGCACTGTCGGGGAGGCCGTACTGAGGGAGCGCCGCACTGTCACGGGGGCGGTACTGAGGGAGCGCCGCACTGTCGGAGGGGCAGTACTGAGGGAGAGCTGCACTGTCGGGGGGGGCAGTACTGAGGGAGCGCCGCACTGTCAGAGGGGCAGTACTGAGGGAGCGTCGCACTGTCGGAGGGGCATTACTGAGGGAGCTCTGCACTGTCGGAGGGGCAGTACTGAGGGAGCACCGCACTGTCGGAGGGCAATTACTGAGAAAGCGCCGCACTGGCGGAGAGGCAGTACTGAGAGAGCGCCGCACTGTCGGAGGGGCAGTACTGAGGGAGTGCCGCACTGTCGGAAGGGCAGTACTGAGGGAGTGCTGCACTGTGGGAGGGGCAGTACTGAGGGAGTGCCGCACTGTAGTCGGGGCAGTACTGAGGGAGCGCCGCACTGTCGGAGGGGCATTACTGAAGGAGCACTGCACTGTCGGAGGGGCAGCACTGAGGGAGCGCCGCACTGTCGGAGGGGCAGTACTGAGGGAGCGCCGCACTGTCGGAGAGGCAGTACTGAGGGAGTGCCGCACTGTCGGAGGGGCAGTACTGAGGGAGCGCCGCACTGTCGGAGAGGCAGTACTGAGGGAGTGCCGCACTGTCGGAGGGGCAGCACTGAGGGAGTGCCGCACTGTCGGAGGGGCAGTACTGAAGGAGCGCCACACTGTCGGAGGGTCAGTACTGAGGGAGCGCCGCACTGTCGGAGGGGCAGTACTGAGGGAGCGCCGCACTGTTGGAGGGGCAGTCGTGAGGGAGCGCTGCACTGTCGGAGGGGCAGTACTGAGGGAGAGCCGCACTGTCGGAGGAGCAGTACTGAGGGAGCGCCGCACTGTCGGAGGGGCAGTACTGAGGGAGCGCTGCATTGTCAGAGGGGCAGTACTGTGGGAGCGCTGCACTATCGAAGGGTCAGTACTGAGGGAGCGCCGCACTGTCGGATGGTCAGTACAGAGGGAGCACCACACTGTCGAAGGGGTAGTACTGAGGGAGCGCTGCACTATCGGAGGGTCAGTGCTGAGGGAGCGGTGCACTGTCGGAGGGGCAGTACTGAGGGAGCGATGCACTGTCGGAGGGGCAGTACTGAGGGAGCGGTGCACTGTCGGAGGGGCAGTACTGAGGGAGCGATGCACTGTCGGAGGGGCAGTACTGAGGGAGCGGTGCACTGTCGGAGGGGTAGTACTGAGGGAGCGATGCACTGTCGGAGGGGCAGTACTGAGGGAGCGCCGCACTGTCGGAGGGGCAGTACTGAGGGAGCACCGCACTGTCGGAGGGGCAGTACTGAGGGAGCACCGCACTGTCGGAGGGTCAGTACTGAGGGAGCGCCGCACTGTCGGAGGGTCAGTACTGAGGGAGCGCCGCACTGTCGGAGGGTGAGTACTGAGGGAGCGTCGCACTGTCGGAGGGGCAGTACTGAGGGAGCGCCGCACTGTCAGAGGGGCAGTACTGAGGGAGCGCCGCACTGTCGGAGGGGCAGTACTGAGAGAGCGTGGCACTGTCGGAGGGGCAGTACTGAGGGAGCGCCGCACTGTCGGAGGGGCAGTACTGAGGGAGCGCCGCACTGTCGGAGGGGCAGTACTGAGGGAGCGCCGCACTGTCGGAGGGGCATTGCTGAAGGAGCACTGCACTGTCGGAGGGGCAGCACTGAGGGAGCGCCGCACTGTCGGAGGGGCAGTACTGAGGGAGCGCCGCACTGTCGGAGAGGCAGTACTGAGGGAGTGCCGCACTGTCGGAGGGGCAGCACTGAGGGAGCGCCGCACTGTCGGAGGGGCAGTACTGAGGGAGCGCCACACTGTCGGAGGGTCAGTACTGAGGGAGCGCCGCACTGTCGGAGGGGCAGTACTGAGGGAGAGCCGCACTGTTGGAGGGGCAGTCGTGAGGGAGCGCCGCACTGTCGGAGGGGCAGTACTGAGGGAGCGCCGCACTGTCGGAGGGGCAGTACTGAGGGAGTGCCGCACTGTCGGAGGGACAGTACTGAGGGAGAGCCGCACTGTCGGAGGAGCAGTACTGAGGGAGCGCCGCACTTTCGGAGGGACAGTACTGAGGGAGCGCCGCACTGTCGGAGGGGCAGTACTGAGGGAGCGCCGCACTGTTGGAGGGGCAGTACTGAGGGAGCGCTGCATTGTCAGAGGGGCAGTACTGTGGGAGCGCTGCACTATCGAAGGGTCAGTACTGAGGGAGCGCCGCACTGTCGGATGGTCAGTACAGAGGGAGCACCACACTGTCGAAGGGGTAGTACTGAGGGAGCGCTGCACTATCGGAGGGTCAGTGCTGAGGGAGCGCTGCACTGTCGGAAGGTCAGTACTGAGGGAGCGCCACACTGTCGGAGGGGCTGTACTGAGGGGGCGCCGCACTGTCGGAGGGGCGGTACTGAGGGAGCGCCGCACTGTCGGAGGGGCAGTACTGAGGGAGTGCTGAACTGTCGGAGGGGCAGTACTGAGGGAGTGCCGCACTGTCGGGGGGGCGGTACTGAGGGAGCGCCGCACTGTCGGAGGGGCAGTACTGAGGGAGCGCCGCACTGTCGGAGGGGCAGTACTGAGGGAGCGATGCACTGTCGGAGGGGCAGTACTGAGGGAGTGCCGCACTGTCGGAGGGGAACTACTGAGAGAGCGCCGCACTGTCGGAGGGGAACTACTGAGAGAGCGCCGCACTGTCAGAGGGGCAGTACTGAGGGAGCGCCGCACTGGCGGAGAGGCAGTACTGAGAGAGCGCCGCAGTGTCGGAGGGGCAGTACTGAGGGAGTGCCGCACTGTCGGAAGGGCAGTACTGAGGGAGCGCTGCACTGTCGGAAGGTCAGTACTGAGGGAGCGCCACACTGTCGGAGGGGCTGTACTGAGGGGGCGCCGCACTGTCGGAGGGGCGGTACTGAGGGAGCGCCGCACTGTCGGAGGGGCAGTACTGAGGGAGTGCCGAACTGTCGGAGGGGCAGTACTGAGGGAGCGCCGCACTGTCGGAGGGGCAGTACTGAGGGAGCGCCGCACTGTCGGAGGGGCAGTACTGAGGGAGCGATGCACTGTCGGAGGGGCAGTACTGAGGGAGTGCCGCACTGTCGGGGAGGCCATACTGAGGGAGCGCCGCAAAGTCAGAGGGGCAGTACTGAGGGAGTTCCGCACTGTCGGAGGGGCAGTACTGAGGGAGCGCCGCACTGTCGGAGGGGCAGTACTGAGGGAGCGATGCACTGTCGGAGGGGCAGTACTGAGGGAGTGCCGCACTGTCGGGGAGGCCATACTGAGGGAGCGCCGCAAAGTCAGAGGGGCAGTACTGAGGGAGTTCCGCACTGTCGGAGGGGCAGTACTGAGGGAACGCCGCACTGTCGGAGGGGCAGCACTGAGGGAACGCCGCACTGTCGGAGGGGCAGCACTGAGGGAGCGCCGCACTGTCGGAGGGGCAGCACTGAGGGAGCGCCGCACTGTCGGAGGGGCAGTACTGAGGGAGCGCCGCACTGTCGGAGAGGCAGTACTGAGGGAGTGCCGCACTGTCGGTGGGGCAGCACTGAGGGAGCACCGCACTGTCGGAGGGGCAGTACTGAGGGAGCGCCACACTGTCGGAGGGTCAGTACTGAGGGAGCGCTGCATTGTCAGAGGGGCAGTACTGTGGGAGCGCTGCACTATCGAAGGGTCAGTGCTGAGGGAGCGCTGCACTGTCGGAAGGTCAGTACTGAGGGAGCACCACACTGTCAAAGGGGTAGTACTGAGGGAGCGCTGCACTATCGGAGGGTCAGTGCTGAGGGAGCGCTGCACTGTCGGAAGGTCAGTACTGAGGGAGCGCCACACTGTCGGAGGGGCTGTACTGAGGGGGCGCCGCACTGTCGGAGGGGCGGTACTGAGGGAGCACCGCACTGTCGGAGGGGCAGTACTGAGGGAGTGCTGCACTGTCGGAGGGGCAGTACTGAGGGAGCGCCGCACTGTCGTTGGGCAGTACTGAGGGAGCGCCGCACTGTCGGGGGGGCCGTACTGAGGGAGCGCCGCACAGTCGGAGGGGCAGTACTGAGGGAGTTCCGCACTGTCGGAGGGGCAGTACTGAGGGAACGCCGCACTGTCGGAGGGGCAGCACTGAGGGAACGCCGCACTGTCGGAGGGGCAGCACTGAGGGAGCGCCGCACTGTCGGAGGGGCAGCACTGAGGGAGCGCCGCACTGTCGGAGGGGCAGTACTGAGGGAGCGCCGCACTGTCGGAGAGGCAGTACTGAGGGAGTGCCGCACTGTCGGTGGGGCAGCACTGAGGGAGCACCGCACTGTCGGAGGGGCAGTACTGAGGGAGCGCCACACTGTCGGAGGGTCAGTACTGAGGGAGCGCTGCATTGTCAGAGGGGCAGTACTGTGGGAGCGCTGCACTATC
>JASTWF010002106.1:0-38482 GCA_030390025.1 Squalus acanthias | reverse complement strand
TTCAGTTTTACTAGGGCTCCTTGATGCCGCACTCGGTCAAATGCTGCTTTGAGGTCAAGGGCAGTCACTCTCACCTCACCTCTGGAATTCAGCTCCTTTGTCCATGTTTGGAGCAAGGCTGTAATGAGGTCGGGAGCCGAGTGGTCTTGGCGGAACCAAAACTGGGCATCAGTGAGCAGGTTTTTGGTGAGTAAGTGCCGCTTGATGGCACTGTCGATGACACCTTCCATCACTTTGCTGATGATTGAGAGTAGACTGATGGGGCGGTAATTGGCCGGGTTGGATTTGTCCTGCTTTTTGTGGACAGGACATACCTGGGCAGTTTTCCACATTGTCGGATAGATGCCAGTGTTGTAGCTGTACTGGAACAGCTTGGCTAGAGGCGCAGCTAGTTCTGCAGCACAAGTCTTCAGCACGATAGCTGGGATGTTGTCGGGACCCATAGCCTTTGCTGTATCCAGTGCGCTCAGCCGTTTCTTGATATCACGTGGAGTGAATCGAATTGGCTGAAGACTGGCTTCTGTGATGGTGGGGACCTCGAGAGTAGGCCGATATGGATCATCCACTCGGCACTTCTGGCTGAAGTTGGTTGCAAACGCTTCAGCCTTGTCTTTTGCACTCACATGCTGGGCTCCACCATCATTGAGGATGGGGATATTCTTGGAGTCTCCTCCTCCCGTTAGTTGTTTAATGGTCGACCACCATTCATGACTGGATGTGGCAGGACTGCAGAGCTTTGATCAGATCTGTTGATTGTGGGATCGCTTAGCCCTGTCTATAGCATGCTGCTTCCACTTTTTAGCATGCATGTAGTCCTGTGTTGCAGCTTCCCCAGGTTGGCACCTCATTTTTAGGTACGCCTGGTGCTGCTCCCGGCATGCTCTTCTACACTCCTTATTGAAACACGGTTGGTCCCCTGGCTTGATGGTAATGGTAGAGTGAGGGATATGCTGGGCCATGAGGTTACAGATTGTGGTGGAATACAATTCGGCTGCTGCTGATGGCCCACAGTGCCTCATGGATGCCCAGTTTTGAGCTGCTAGATCTGTTCTGAATCTATCCCATTTAGCACGGTGGTAGTGCCACACACACGATGGAGGGTGTTCTCAGTGTGAAGATGGGACTTCGTCTCCACAGTGCGGTGGTCACTGCTACCAATGCTGTCATAGACAGATGCATCTGCGACAGATAGATTGGTGAGGACGAGGGCAAGTAGGTTTTTCCCTCGTGTTGGTTCTCTCACCACCTGTCGCAGGCGCAGACTGGCATCTATGTCCTTCAGGACTCTGCCAGCTCGGTCAGTAGTGGTGCTACCGAGTCACTCTTGGTGATGGACATTGAAGTCCCCCACCCAGAGTACATTCTGTGCTTCTTCCAAGTGGTGTTCAACATGGAGGAGTACTGATTCATCAGCTGAGGGAGGGCGGTAGGTGGTAATCAGCAGGAGGTTTCCTTGCCTATGCTTGACCTGAAGCCATGAGACTTCATGGGGTCCGGAGTCAATGTTGAGGACTCCCAGGGCCACTCCCTCCCGACTATATACCACTGTGCCGCCACCCCTGGTGGGCCTGTCCTGCCGGTGGGACAGGACATACCCAGGGATGGTGATGGAGGAGTTTGGGACATTGGCTGAAAGGTATGATTCTGTGAGTATGACTATGTCAGGCTGTTGCTTGACTAGTCTGTGGGACAGCTCTCCCAATTATGGCACCAGCTCTCCCAATTATGGCAGAAGTCCCCAGCTGTTGGTGAGGAGGACTTTGCAGGGTTGACTGGGCTGGTGTGCCGTTGCCGTGTCCGATGCCAAGGTCGATGACGAGTGGTCTATCCGGTTTCATTCTTACTAATTTGTTTCGTAGTGGTTTATTACAACTGAGTAACTTGCTCGGCCATTTCAGAGGGCAGTTAAGAGTCAACCACATTGCTGTGGGTCTGGAGTCACATACAGGCCAGACCAGCAGACTTCCTTCCCTAAAGGACCCAGATGGGTTTTTACAACAATAGTTTCATGCTTACCATTACTGATACTAGCTTTTTTTTAATTCCAGATTTATTTAATTAACAATTTAAATTCCCCAGCTGCCGTGGTGGGATTTGAACTCACGTCTCTGGATTACTAGCCCAGTGACATTACCACTACGCTACCGTTCCCTTGACACACCATGACAGTCTGTATACAGGACATATACACCGAGACAGACTGTATACAGGACATTTACACCCCGAGACAGTCTGTATACAGGACATATACACACCCCGAGACAGACAGTATACAAGACATATACACACCCCGAGACAGTCTGTATACAGGACATATACACACCCCGAGACAGACTGTATACAGGACATATACACACCCCGAGACAGACTGTATACAGGACATATACACACCCCGAGACAGACTGTATACAGGACATATACACACCCCGAGACAGACTGTATACAGGACATATACACCCCGAGACAGACTGTATACAGGACATATACACACCCCGAGACAGTCTGTATACAGGACATATACACACCCCGAGACAGTCTGTATACAGGACATATACACACCCCGAGACAGTCTGTATACAGGACATATACACACCCCGAGACAGACTATACAGGACATATACACACCCCGAGACAGTCTGTATACAGGACATGTACACACCCCGAGACAGACTGTATACAGGACATATACACACACCAAGACAGTCTGTATACAGGACATATACACCCCGAGACAGACTGTATACAGGACATATACACCCCGAGACAGACTGTATACAGGACATATACACCCCGAGACAGACTGTATACAGGACATATACACCCCGAGACAGTATGTATACAGGACATGTACACACCCCGAGACAGTCTGTATACAGGACATATGCACCCCGAGACAGACTGTATACAGGACATATACACACCCCGAGACAGACTGTATACAGGACATATACACCCCGAGACAGTCTGTATACAGGACATATACACACAGCCCGAGACAGACTGTATACAGGACATATACACACCCCGAGACAGACTGTATACAGGACATATGCACACCCCGAGACAGACTGTATACAGGACATATACACACAGCCCGAGACAGACTGTATACAGGACATATACACACCCTGAGACAGACTGTATACAGGACATATACACACCCCGAGACAGACTGTATACAGGACATATACACACCCCGAGACAGACTGTATACAGGACATATACACACCCCGAGACAGACTGTATACAGGACATATACACACCCCGAGACAGACTGTATACAGGACATATACACACACCAAGACAGACTGTATACAGGACATATACACACCCCGAGACAGACTGTATACAGGACATATACACACCCCGAGACAGACTGTATACAGGACATATACACACACCAAGACAGACTGTATACAGGACATATACACACCCCGAGACAGACTGTATACAGGACATATACACACACCATGACAGTCTGTATACAGGACATATACACACCGAGACAGACTGTATACAGGACATATACACACACCGAGACAGACTGTATACAGGACATATACACACCCCGAGACAGACTGTATACAGGACATATACACACCCCGAGACAGACTGTATACAGGACATATACACACACCAAGACAGACTGTATACAGGACATATACACACCCCGAGACAGTCTGTATACAGGACATATACACACCCCGAGACAGACTGCATACAGGACATATACACACACCGAGACAGACTGTATACTGGACTTATACACACCCCGAGACAGTCTGTATACAGGACATATACACACGCCAAGACAGACTGTATACAGGACATATACACCCCGAGACAGACTGTATACAGGACATATACACACACCAATACAGACTGTATACAGGACATATACACACCCCGAGACAGTCTGTATACAGGACATATACACACCCCGAGACAGACTGTATACAGGACATATACACACCGAGACCGTCTGTATACAGGACATATACACACCCCGAGACAGTCTGTATACAGGACATATACACACCCCGAGACAGACTGTATACAGGACATATACACACCCCGAGACAGACTGTATACAGGACATATATACACCCCGCGACAGTATGTATACAGGACATATACACCCCGAGACAGTCTGTATACAGGACATATACACCCCGAGACAGTCTGTATACAGGACATATACACCCCGAGACAGTCTGTATACAGGACATGTACACACCCCGAGACAGTCTGTATACAGGACATATACACACCCCGAGACAGACTGTATACAGGACATATACACACCATGACAGTCTGTATACAGGACATATACACACCCCGAGACAGACTGTATACAGGACATATACACACCCCGAGACAGACTGTATACAGGATATATACACACCCCGAGACAGACTGTATACAGGACATATGCACACCCCGAGACAGACTGTATACAGGACATATACACACCCCGAGACAGACTGTATACAGGACATATACACACACCAAGACAGACTGTATACTGGACATATACACACCCCGAGACAGTCTGTATACAGGACATATACACACACCAAGACAGACTGTATACAGGACATATACACACCCCGAGACAGACTGTATACAGGACATATACACACCCTGAGACAGACTGTATACAGGACATATACACACAGCCCGAGACAGACTGTATACAGGACATATACACACAGCCCGAGACAGACTGTATACAGGACATATACACACAGCCCGAGACAGACTGTATACAGGACATATACACACAGCCCGAGACAGACTGTATACAGGACATATACACACCGAGACAGTCTGTATACAGGACATATACACACCCCGAGACAGTCTGTATACAGGACATATACACACAGCCCGAGACAGACTGTATACAGGACATATACACACCCCGAGACAGTCTATATACAGGACATATACACACCCCGAGACAGTCTGTATACAGGACATATACACACCCCGAGACAGACTGTATACAGGACATATACACACCCCGAGACAGACTGTATACAGGACATATATACACCCCGCGACAGTATGTATACAGGACATATACACCCCGAGACAGTCTGTATACAGGACATATACACCCCGAGACAGTCTGTATACAGGACATATACACCCCGAGACAGTCTGTATACAGGACATGTACACACCCCGAGACAGTCTGTATACAGGACATGTACACACCCCGAGACAGACTGTATACAGGACATATACACACCCCGAGACAGTCTGTATACAGGTCATATACACACCGAGACAGTCTGTATACAGGACATATACACACCGAGACAGTCTGTATACAGGACATGTACACACCCCGAGACAGTCTGTATACAGGACATGTACACACCCCGAGACAGACTGTATACAGGACATATACACACCCCGAGACAGTCTGTATACAGGACATATACACACCCCGAGACAGTCTGTATACAGGACATGTACACACCCCGAGACAGTCTGTATACAGGACATGTACACACCCCGAGACAGTCTGTATACAGGACATGTACACACCCCGAGACAGTCTGTATACAGGACATGTACACACCCCGAGACAGTCTGTATACAGGACATGTACACACCCCGAGACAGACTGTATACAGGACATACACACACCATGACAGTCTGTATACAGGACATATACACACCCCGAGACAGACTGTATACAGGACATATACACACCCCGAGACAGACTGTATACAGGATATATACACACCCCGAGACAGACTGTATACAGGACATATGCACACCCCGAGACAGACTGTATACAGGACATATACACACCCCGAGACAGACTGTATACAGGACATATACACACACCAAGACAGACTGTATACAGGACATATACACACCCCGAGACAGTCTGTATACAGGACATATACACACACCAAGACAGACTGTATACAGGACATATACACACCCCGAGACAGTCTGTATACAGGACATATACACACCCCGAGACAGACTGTATACAGGACATATACACACCCTGAGACAGACTGTATACAGGACATATACACACAGCCCGAGACAGACTGTATACAGGACATATACACACAGCCCGAGACAGACTGTATACAGGACATATACACACAGCCCGAGACAGACTGTATACAGGACATATACACACAGCCCGAGACAGACTGTATACAGGACATATACACACCGAGACAGTCTGTATACAGGACATATACACACCCCGAGACAGTCTGTATACAGGACATATACACACAGCCCGAGACAGACTGTATACAGGACATATACACACAGCCCGAGACAGACTGTATACAGGACATATACACACAGCCCGAGACAGACTGTATACAGGACATATACACACAGCCCGAGACAGACTGTATACAGGACATATACACACCGAGACAGTCTGTATACAGGACATATACACACCCCGAGACAGTCTGTATACAGGACATATACACACAGCCCGAGACAGACTGTATACAGGACATATACACACAGCCCGAGACAGACTGTATACAGGACATATACACACAGCCCGAGACAGACTGTATACAGGACATGTACACACCCCGAGACAGACTGTATACAGGACATGTACACACCCCGAGACAGACTGTATACAGGACATATATACACCCCGAGACAGACTGTATACAGGACATGTACACCGAGACAGTCTGTATGCAGGACATATACACCCCGAGACAGTCTGTATACAGGACATATACACCCCGAGACAGACTGTGTACAGGACATATACACCCCGAGACAGTCTGTATACAGGACATATACACACCCCGAGACAGACTGTATACAGGACATATACACACCCCGAGACAGTCTGTATACAGGACATATACACCCCGAGACAGTCTGTATACAGGACATATACACACCGAGACAGACTGTATACAGGACATATACACACCCCGAGACAGTCTGTATACAGGACATATACACACCGAGACAGACTGTGTACAGGACATATACACACACCGAGACAGTCTGTATACAGGACATATACACACCGAGACAGACTGTATACAGGACATATACACACCCCGAGACAGTCTGTATACAGGACATATACACACCCCGAGACAGACTGTATACAGGACATATACACACCCCGAGACAGTCTGTATACAGGACATATACACCCCGAGACATTCTGTATACAGGACATATACACACCGAGACAGACTGTATGCAGGACATATACACTCCGAGACAGTCTGTATACAGGACATATACACCCCGAGACAGACTGTGTACAGGACATATACACCCCGAGACAGTCTGTATACAGGACATATACACACCCCGAGACAGACTGTATACAGGACATATACACACCCCGAGACAGTCTGTATACAGGACATATACACCCCGAGACAGTCTGTATACAGGACATATACACACCGAGACAGACTGTATACAGGACATATACACACCCCGAGACAGTCTGTATACAGGACATATACACACCGAGACAGACTGTATACAGGACATATACACACCGAGACAGACTGTATACAGGACATATACACACCCCGAGACAGACTGTATACAGGACATATACACACACCGAGACAGTCTGTATACAGGACATATACACCCCGAGACAGTCTGTATACAGGACATATACACACCGAGACAGACTGTATACAGGACATATACACACCCCGAGACAGTCTGTATACAGGACATATACACACCCCGAGACAGACTGTATACAGGACATATACACACCCCGAGAAAGTCTGTATACAGGACATATACACACCCCGAGACAGACTGTATACAGGACATATACACACCCCGAGAAAGTCTGTATACAGGACATATACACACCCCGAGACAGACTGTATACAGGACATATACACACCCCGAGACAGTCTGTATACAGGACATGTACACACCCCGAGACAGTCTGTATACAGGACATGTACACACCCCGAGACAGTCTGTATACAGGACATGTACACACCCCGAGACAGTCTGTATACAGGACATGTACACCGAGACAGACTGTATACAGGACATATACACACCGAGACAGTCTGTATACAGGACATATACACCGAGACAGTCTGTATACAGGACATACACACACCCCGAGACAGTCTGTATACAGGACATATACACACCCCGAGACAGACTGTATACAAGACATATACACACCCCGAGACAGACTGTAAACAGAACATATACACACCCCGAGACAGTCTGTATACAGGACATGTACACACCCCGAGACAGTCTGTATACAGGACATATACACCCCGAGACAGTCTGTATACAGGACATGTACACACCCCGAGACAGTCTGTATACAGGACATGTACACACCCCGAGACAGTCTGTATACAGGACATGTACACACCCCGAGACAGTCTGTATACAGGACATGTACACACCCCGAGACAGTCTGTATACAGGACATGTACACACCCCGAGACAGTCTGTATACAGGACATATACACCGAGACAGACTGTATACAGGACATATACACACCGAGACAGTCTGTATACAAGACATATACACTCCCCGAGACAGTCTGTATACAGGACATATACACACCCCGAGACAGACTGTATACAGGACATATACACACCCCGAGACAGACTGTATACAGGACATATACACCCCGAGACAGACTGTATACAGGACATATACACACCCCGAGACAGTCTGTATACAGGACATATACACACCCCGAGACAGACTCTATACAGGACATATACACACCCCGAGACAGACTGTATACAGGACATATACACACCCCGAGACAGACTGTATACAGGACATATACACACCCCGAGACAGTCTGTATACAGGACATGTACACACCCCGAGACAGACTGTATACAGGACATGTACACACCCCGAGACAGTCTGTATACAGGACATGTACACACCCCGAGACAGTCTGTATACAGGACATGTACACACCCCGAGACAGTCTGTATACAGGACATGTACACACCCCGAGACAGTCTGAAAACAGGACATGTACACACCCCGAGACAGTCTGTATACAGGACATGTACACACCCCGAGACAGTCTGTATACAGGACATGTACACACCCCGAGACAGTCTGTCTACAGGACATTTACACACCCCGATACAGACTGTATACAGGACATATACACCCCGATACAGACTGTATACAAGACATGGACACACCCCGAGACAGTCTGTATACAGGACATGTACACACCCCGAGACAGTCTGTATACAGGACATATACACACCCCGAGACAGACTGTATACAGGACATATACACATCAACACCGTCTGTATACAGGACATATACACACCGAGAAAGTCTGTATACAAGACATGTACATACTGAGAATATCTGTATACAGGACATATGCACTGAGACAGACTGTGCACAGGACATGTACACACCGAGACAGTTTGTATACAGGAAATGTACACACCGAGACAGACAGTATACACGACATATACACACCGACACAATCTGTTTACAGGATATAAACACAATGACGTAGTACCGAGCCCTGCGGAACCTCACTGGAAACAGCCTTCCAGTCACAAAAACACCCATCATCCCTTACCCTCTGCTTCCTGTCTCCGAGCCAGTTTTGAATCCAACTTGACACTTTGCCCTGGATCCCATGGGCTTTTAACTTCGTGACCAGTCTGCCATGTGGAACCTTATCAAAAGCCTTGCTAAAGTACATTTACACGACATCAAACGCACTACCCTCATCTACCCTCCTTGTTACCTCCTCAAAAAATTCAATCAAGTTTCTCAGACACGACCTTCCCTTAACAAATCCATGCTGACTATCCTTCATTAATCCGTGTCTTTCTAAATGAAGATTTATCCTGCCCTTCAGAATTCTTTCCAGTAATTTTCCCACCACCGAGGTTAGGCTGACTGGCCTGTAATTACTCGGTCTATCCTTTTCTCCCTTTTTAAACAAGGGTACCACATTACCAGCCCTCCAGCACCACACCTGAAGCCAGAGAGGATTGAAAAATGACGGTCAGGGTCTCTGCTATTTCCTCTTTTGCTTCGCTTAACAGCCTGGGATACATTTAATCCGGGCCTGGGGATTTATCCACTTTTAAAGCTGCTAAACCCCTTAATACTTCCTCTCTCTCTATTTATTTCATCTAATATTTCACACTCCTTGCCCCCGATAGCAATGTCGGCTTCGCCCCCCTCCTTTGTGAAAACAGACGCAAAGTATTCATTAAGAACCCTACCGACGTCTCCCTCCTCCACACACAGATTACCCTCATGATCTCTAATAGGCCCTACCCTTTCTTTAGTTATCCTCTTACTCTTAATATATTTATAAAACATGTTTGGGTTTTTCTTGATTTTACTTGCCAAGAATTTTTCATGCTCTCTGAAGTGGAGTATTTGAAATAAACACTCGACACCAGGTCTGCGTTCGAAGATTCAAGCAGTCTTTATTCGCACAGGTGGGGAGACAACCTGCTATCTGTCTAGCCAGGCTTCTCTCCAATGATACAAATTTTAAGCAGTCTCTTGTACAAAATATAGATACATAATTAGCCTCCTGCACGATCCATCTTAACAATTTGATTGGGTTTCGCCCCGTGTGCACATTCACTGATTGGTTGCCTATGCTGCGTTACATTAAAGTACCGCCTTTATTACCGGAAAAGTATATGTCCGATATCACCGCAAGCTGTTGTTGCACCTATGACCTTTGTTCATGCCAGGTGGGGTCTCACCAACATTGTACTTCTGACTCATTGTCCTGCTTTCCTGCCCCTCTAAGACTTTTTACTTCCCACTCATTGTTTTACTTTCCTGCCAGAGCAGAACGTACATCCTCTCGGCCTCTTATGGTTCCACGTCTGGCTATTTTCAATTGTCTCCAAGTTACACAGCTTGCAGTCGTTAATCATTCTAACACTACTGCAAAATCAACATGTTATTCTTTAGCGTTATCTCAACTGCCAGTTCAGCAACTTAGAAAAGGCTTACTACTGCAAAGGCCTATTAGCTCATTCGATTCCCATTCTTACCCCTTTTAAGTATAGTAGAGCTCGAAAGCCCCAGTTCACTCTCTCTTTGCTTTCCTAATATTTTTAATTGCACCCCTGCACTTTCTGTACTCCTCTAAAGATTCTGGAGTATTTAGCCCTCAGTATCTGTCATACGCCTCCCTTTTTTTCTTTATCCTACCCTGTATGTCTCTGGACATCCAGGGGGCTCTAGATTCTTTAAGGGCACATGTTTGGTCTGAACCCTCCGGATCTCATCCTTGAATGCCTCCCACTGCTCTGACACTGATTTACCTTCAAGTAGCTGTTCCAAGTCCACTATGGCTAAATCCCCTCTGAGCTTAGCAAAATTTGCTTTTCCCCAATTTAGAATTTTTATTCCTGGTCTATCCTTGTCCTTTTCCATAACTACCTTAAATCTAACTGAATTATGGTCACTAGCACCAAAATGCTCCCCCACTGATACGCCTTCTACCTGCCCAGCTTCATTCCCTAAAACTAAGTCCAGAACCGCCCCCTCCCTTGTTGGGTTTGCTACATACTGGCTAAAAAAGTTCTCCTGGATGCATTTTAGGAATTCCGCACCTTCTATACCCTTCACACTAATTTTATCCCAGTTAATATTGGGGTAGTTGAAATCCCCTACTATTACTGCCCTATAGTTTTTGCACTTCTCAGAAATTTGTCTACATATTTGTTCTTCTATCTCCTCCTCACTGGGGGGTCTGTAGCACACTCCCAGCAGTGTGATCGCCCCTTTTTTGTTTATCAATTCGACCCATATGGCCTCGTTTAATGATCCCTCCAACATATCATCCCTCCTCACAGCTGTAATAGTTTCTTTAAACAATACCGCGACCCCCCCTCCCTTTTTACCTCCCCCTCTATCCCATCTGAAAATCCTGTAACCAGGAATGTTGAGCTGCCATACCTGCCCCTCTTTCTGCCAAGTCTCTGTAATAGCTATAATATCATAGTCCCAAGTATCTACCTGTGCCCTCTGCTCATCTGCCTTGTTCGCTATACTCCTTGCATTGAAGTATATACCATTTAGTACAGGCAAACCTCCTTGTTGACTACTATCTAGCCCTTGATTCCTCTGTCCTTCCAATTTACTTCCTACGTTTTTGTTTTCCAATTCCAGTTTTTCTTCCCTCCCTATTGACTCTATACTTAGGCTCCCATCCCGTCAAGCTAGTTTAAACCCTCTCCAACAGCACAAGCAAACCCTCCCGCGAGGATATTGGTCCCGTTCCCGTTGAGGTGCAACCCGTCTGGTTTGTAAAGGTCCCACCTCCCCCAGAAACGGTTCCAATTCCTCAGGAATCTAAAGCCCTCCCTCCTACACCATCTCTCCAGCCACGCACTCATCTGCTCTATCTTCCTATTTCTGAACACACTAGCACGTGGCACTTGTAGTAATCCGGAGATTACTACTTTTGAGGTCCTGCTTTTTAACCTCCTTCCCAGCTCCCGAAACTCTGCCTGCAGGACCTCATCCCTCTTCCTACCTATGTCGTTGGTACCGATATGGACCACGACCTCTGGCTGTTCACCCTCCCCCCTCAGAATGCCCTGCAGCCGTTCAGTGACACCCTTGACCCTGGAACCAGGGAGGCAACATACCATCCTGGAGTCACGTCTGCGGCCGCAGAAACGCCTGTCTGCTCCCCTATCTATTGAATCCCCTATCACTATTGCTCTCCCTCTCCTTTTCCCGCCCACCTGTGCAGCTGAGCCTTCCATGGTGCTGTGGACTTCGCTCTAGCTGCACTCCCCAGAGGAACCATAGCCCTCACAAGTACTCAGCACCAAATACTGGTTGGTGAGCAAGATGGGCTCAGGGGACTCCTGCACTACCTGCCTGGTCCTCCTCTTCTGTCTGGCGGTCACCCATTCCCTCTCTGCCTGCACACTCTTAAGCTGCGGGGTGACCACCTCCCGAAAAGTGCTATCCACGTAGCTCTCAGCCTCGCGGATGCACAGCAGTGACTGCAGCCGCCGCTGAAGCTCCGTAACCTGGTGCTCGAGCTGCTGTAGCTGGCGACACTTCCCGCACATGTGGTCGTCCAGACCACGGGAGGTGTCCAGGACTTCCCACATGGCACAGGATGTGCATTCCACGGGTGTGAGCTGCCCTGCCATACCTCTAATTAACCTCTAATTTACTAACCTAGCTGGAATAAACTTAAAAACTTTAAGAAAGCCAAGTAAAAACACTTACCAGATACTCACCAATCAGTTTCCTCACCTTGTGCCGATGTCACTTTTGACTTCTGACGTCACTCTTTGAAAATTCTGCCGGTGCTGAGTTGGTACCGCCACCGCCTCGCCGCTCCTCCCAGGACCGCACTGCCACCGTTGCTGCAGCATATACAGGACATATACACATCGAGACAGTCTGTATACAGGACATATACACATCGAGACAGTCTGTATACAGGACATATACACATCGAGACAGACTGTATACAGGACATATACACACCCCGAGACAGACTGTATACAGGACATATACACACCGAGACAGACTGTATACAGGACATATACACCCCGAGACAGACTGTATACAGGACATGTAAACACCGAGACAGACTGTAGACAGGACAGATACACATCGAGACAGACTGTATACAGGACATGTACACACCCCGAGACAGACTGTATACAGGACAGATACACATCGAGACAGACTGTATACAGGACATATACACATCGAGACAGTCTGTATACAGGACATGTAAACACCGAGACAGACTGTATACAGGACATGTAAACACCGAGACAGACTGTATACAGGACATATACACACCCCGAGACAGTCTGTATACAGGACATGTAAACACCGAGACAGACTGTATACAGGACATGTAAACACCGAGACAGACTGTATACAGGACATATACACACCCCGAGACAGACTGTATACAGGACATATACACACCCCGAGACAGACTGTATACAGGACATATACACACCCCGAGACAGACTGTATACAGGACATATACACCCCGAGACAGTCTGTATACAGGACATATACACCCCGAGACAGTCTGTATACAGGACATATACACACCCCGAGACAGTCTGTATACAGGACATATACACCCCGAGACAGTCTGTATACAGGACATATACACACCCCGAGACAGACTGTATACAGGACATATACACACACCGAGACAGACTGTATACAGGACATATACACACCCCGAGACAGTCTGTATACAGGACATATACACACCCCGAGACAGTCTGTATACAGGACATATACACACCCCGAGACAGTCTGTATACAGGACATATACACACCCCGAGACAGACTGTATACAGGACATATACACACCGAGACAGTCTGTATACAGGACATATACACACCCCGAGACAGTCTGTATACAGGACATATACACACCCCGAGACAGACTGTATACAGGACATATACACACCCCGAGACAGACTGTATACAGGACATGTAAACACCGAGACAGACTGTATTCAGGACATGTACACACCCAGACAGTCTGTATACAGGAGATATACAAATGGAGGCAGAATGTATACAGGACATATACACACCAAGGCGGTCTGTATACATGACATTTACATGCCCAGACAGTCTGTATGCAGGACACATACACACAGAGAATGTCTGTATACAGGATATAAACACAATGAGAAAATCTCTATGCAGGACATATACACAACGAGAAGGTCTGTACACAAGACATGTATACACAGAGACAGTCTGTATACAGGACTTATACACACCAATACCCTCTGTATACAGAAATGAGAAGTCGCACAACACCAGGTTATAGTCCAACAGATTTATTTAATTTTACAAGCTTTCGGAGCTATCGCTCCTTCGTCAGGTAAGTTAGCAATGAGAGAATCTCCCAGAATTCACAATTTAAACCCAGACAAAATCTATTCACATTATTCGCTACAACAAAGAGCACAGCCAAGACAATGAGATGTGTCCCAGGGGGTCCAGCGTGTCAAACCACCTGCTGGCTGCATATCCTGTCAATTTGTGTTCTTGTGTTTTTAAAAAAAAAACAAAAAAAAACAAAAAAAACACCTGGGAAGACCGGCCATGATGTCAAGTCACGTTCTGTATCGTGACATGAACCCGATATCGCGATTGAGGCCATCCTCATGAGTGCGGAACTTGGCTATCAGTTTCTGCTCTATGATTTTGCGCTGTCGTGTATCTCGAAGGCCGCCTTGGAGAACGCTTACCCGCAGATCCGAGGCTGAATGCCCCTGGCTGCTGAAGTGTTCCCCGACTGGGAGGCAACCCTCCTGCCTGGCGATTGTTGCGCGGTGTCCGTTCATACGTTGTCTCAGTGTCTGCATGGTCTCGCCGATGTACCATGCTCTGGAGCATCCTTTACTGCAACGTATCAGGTAGACAACGTTGGCCGAGTCACATGAGTATGTACCGTGTACCTGGTGGGTAGTGTCCTCCCGTGTAATGATGGTATCTGTGTCCATGATTTGGCATGTCTTGCAGAGGTTGCCGTGGCAGGGTTGTGTGGTGTCTTGGTTGCTGTTCTCCTGAAAGATGGGTAATCTGCTGCGAACGATGGTACTTTTGAGGTTAGGCGGCTGCTTGAAGGCGAGTAGTGGAGGCGTGGGGATGGCCTTAGCAAGGTGTTCGTCGTCATCGATGACATGTTGAAGGCTGCGAAGAACATGGCGTAGTTTTTCCGCTCCGGGGAAGTACTGGACGACGTAGGGTACTCTGTTGGTTGTGTCCCGTGTTCGTCTTCTGAGGAGGTCTATGCGGTTTTTCGCTGTGGCCCGTCGGAACTGTCGATCTGTATACAGGACATACACACCGAGACAGACTGTATACAGGACATAGACACACTAATACCGTCTGTATACAGGAAATATACACGGAGACAGTCTTATACAGGACATATATACACCCCGAGACAGACTGTATACAGGACATATACACACCCCGAGACAGTCTGTATACAGGACATATACACACCCCGAGACAGACTGTATACAGGACATATACACACCCCGAGACAGACTGTATACAGGACATATACACAGCCCGAGACAGACTGTATACAGGACATATACACACCCCGAGACAGTCTGTATACAGGACATATACACACCCCGAGACAGTCTGTATACAGGACATATACACACCCCGAGACAGTCTGTATACAGGACATATACACACCGAGACAGTCTGTATACAGGACATATACACACCCCGAGACAGTCTGTATACAGGACATATACACACCCCGAGACAGACTGTATACAGGACATATACACACCGAGACAGACTGTATACAGGACATGTACACACACCGAGACAGACTGTACACAGGACATATACACACCCCGAGACAGACTGTATACAGGACATATACACACCCCGAGACAGACTGTATACAGGACATATACACACCCCGAGACAGTCTGTATACAGGACATATACACACCCCGGGACAGTCTGTATACAGGACATATACACACCCCGAGACAGACTGTATACAGGACATATACACACCGAGACAGACTGTATACAGGACATGTACACACACCGAGACAGACTGTATACAGGACATGTACACACACCGAGACAGACTGTATACAGGACATATACACACCCCGAGACAGACTGTATACAGGACATATACACACCCCGAGACAGACTGTATACAGGACATGTACACACCGAGACAGACTGTATACAGGACATGTACACACCGAGACAGACTGTATACAGGACATATACACACCGAGACAGTCTGTATACAGGACATATACACACCGAGACAGACTGTATACAGAACATATACACTCCGAGACAGACTGTATACAGGACATATACACACCGAGACAGTCTGTATACAGGACATATACACACCAAGACAGACTGTATACAGGACATATACACACCGAGACCGACTGTATACAGGACATATACACACCGAGACAGTCTGTATACATGACTTATACTCATCGAGACAGTCTGTATACACGACTTATACACACCAATACCGTCTGTATACAGGACATATACACACGGAGGCGGACTGTATACAGGACATATACTCACCGAGGCAGTCTGTATACAGGACATATACAAACCAAGACAATCTGTACACAGGACATATACATACCGAGACAGTCTATATACAGGACATATTCACAGTAAGGCAGTCTGTATACAGTGCATAGACACACCGAGACAGACTGTATACAGGACATATACACACCCCGAGACAGTCTGTATACAGGACATATACACACCCCGAGACAGACTGTATACAGGACATATACACACCCCGAGACAGTCTGTATACAGGACATATACACAGCCCGAGACAGACTGTATACAGGACATATACACACCCCGAGACAGTCTGTATACAGGACATATACACACCCCGAGACAGTCTGTATACAGGACATATACACACCCCGAGACAGTCTGTATACAGGACATATACACACACCGAGACAGACTGTATACAGGACATATACACACCCCGAGACAGTCTGTATACAGGACATATACACACCCCGAGACAGTCTGTATACAGGACATATACACACACCGAGACAGACTGTATACTGGACATGTAAACACCCCGAGACAGTCTGTATACAGGACATATACACACCCCGAGACAGACTGTATTCAGGACATGTACACACCCAGAGACAGTCTGTATACAGGACATATACACACCCCGAGACAGTCTGTATACAGGACATATACACACCCCGAGACAGTCTGTATACAGGACATATACACACACCGAGACAGACTGTATACAGGACATATACACACACCGAGACAGACTGTATACAGGACATATACAGACCCCGAGACAGTCTGTATACAGGACATATACACACACCGAGACAGACTGTATACAGGACATGTAAACACCGAGACAGACTGTATACAGGACATATACACACCCCGAGACAGACTGTATTCAGGACATGTACACACCCAGACAGTCTGTATACAGGAGATATACAAATGGAGGCAGAATGTATACAGGACATATACACACCAAGGCGGTCTGTATACATGACATTTACATGCCCAGACAGTCTGTATACAGGACCCGTACACACAGAGAATGTCTGTATACAGGATATAAACACAATGAGAAAATCTCTATGCAGGACATCTACACAACGAGAAGGTCTGTACACAAGACATGTATACACAGAGACAGTCTGTATACAGGACTTATACACACCAATACCCTCTGTATACAGGACATACACACCGAGACAGACTGTATACAGGACATGTACACACCCAGACAGTCTGTATGCAGGACATAGACACACTAATACCGTCTGTATACAGGAAATATACACGGAGACAGTCTTATACAGGACATATATACACCCCTAGACAGACTGTATACAGGACATATACACACCCCGAGACAGTCTTATACAGGACATATACACACCCCGAGACAGACTATACAGGACATATACACACCCCGAGACAGTCTGTATACAGGACATATACACACCCCGAGACAGTCTGTATACAGGACATATACACACCCCGAGACAGACTGTATACAGGACATATACACACCCCGAGACAGTCTGTATACAGGACATATACACACCCCGAGACAGTCTGTATACAGGACATATACACCCCGAGACAGTCTGTATACAGGACATATACACACCCCGAGACAGTCTGTATACAGGACATATACACTCCGAGACAGACTGTATACAGGACATATACACACCAAGACAGACTGTATACAGGACATATACACACCGAGACCGACTGTATACAGGACATATACACACCGAGACAGTCTGTATACATGACTTATACTCATCGAGACAGTCTGTATACACGACTTATACACACCAATACCGTCTGTATACAGGACATATACACACGGAGGCGGACTGTATACAGGACATATACTCACCGAGGCAGTCTGTATACAGGACATATACAAACCAAGACAATCTGTACACAGGACATATACATACCGAGACAGTCTATATACAGGACATATTCACAGCAAGGCAGTCTGTATACAGTGCATAGACACACCGAGACAGTCGATATACAGGATATATATACATCGACACAGTCTGTATTCTGGACACACTGAGACAGTCTGTATACAGGACTTATACACACCAATACCGTCTGTGTACAGGACATTTACACACAGCGAGACAGTCTGTATACAGGACATATATAAACCAAGACAATCTGTACACAGGACATATACATACCGGGACAGTCTATATACAGGAGATATACACACTAAGGCGGTCTGTATACAGTACATAGGCACACAGTGAGACAGTCTGTATACAGGACATGTACACACCGAGGCAGACTGTATAGACGACATATATACACCGACACAATCTGTATTCTGGACACACCAAGACAGTCTGTATACAGGACTTATACACACGGAGACAGTCTGTGTATGGGACACATAAACACCAAGGCAGTGGGCCAGAAATTCGGCTCTCCGGCTTCCTGCGGGTGCAAGCATCGCACGCATACTTACCCACCGCGCCTGCAGTTGTGCTTTGGGCCCACGAGGACTTCGGGTCCTGGGCCTCCTCCAGCTGCCGGCGTGCAGTGCTTGTGTATCCCAGGGGCACAGTTAGTTCAAAGCGTCCCCTGGGATCACGTGGGCCATGGAGAGCCAATCCTAGCAGGGCATTTTCATTCATAGATTTGACGGGAAGACCTGTCAAATCTGAATAGAGATCGGCCCCAAAACCACACTTAAACTTCAAATAATTTTTTTTTTAATCACATTTTTAAATGAACTATAAGTTAAATAAATTAACTACTTTAAACAAAAATTAAAATTTTTGAAAAAATTATTTATACTTTTCAACGGTGCTAAAAATAAACTTACCTTTCTTTAAAGTATCTAAAAAAGATAAACCTGTTGAAAAAAAATTTCAATTGTAATTAATTAACCACTTACCTTGTTAAAAACAGGCCTTGCGCCTCCTTTTTAAAAGCGCAGCTTCTTCATACTTACCTTCCCGGAGATGTGTTTCTCTCTTTTGGGAGATGTGTTTCCCTCTTTTGGGAGATGTGTTTCCCTCTTTTGGGAGATGTGTTTCCCTCTTTTGGGAGATGTGTTTCTCTCTTTTGGGAGATGTGTTTCTCTCTTTTGGGAGATGTGTTTCTCTCTTTTGGGAGATGTCTTTCCCTCTTTTGGGAGATGTGTTTCCCTCTTTTGGGAGATGTGTTTCCCTCTTTTGGGAGATGTGTTTCCCTCTTTTGGGAGATGTGTTTCTCTCTTTTGGGAGATGTCTTTCCCTCTTTTGGGAGTTATGTGGCGTTTTATTCCCTCCCACCCCTACCTCCCCACCTGCCTTTGCTGGAGCAGGGCCCAGCCAGGGGAGGGATCTGCACTTCGGGTTGTGACTAGACCATGTTAATGTCCCAGTACACCACACTGGCTACAGTTAAGTGTAAACAAGTGTACCGACTGTCCAGCGCCGCAATAGAGGCTGGCCAGGAAATTCAGCCCGTGAATACCTGTACAGAGAGAGCGCTGTTGTTCCAAGCACCAGTACTGGGCCAGGTTCTGCCCAGTCAGTAGTGTGTGCAGTGAATTTGTTCCAAGGTACTCTTTGTTAGAGAATGGGAACTGTTTCTATAAATAAAATATTATCCTGATTTAATTGAAAAATTCCATAGACTGAGGAGTAAAGTTTGTCTCTAATTCAGGATAATGTTTGAGCATCGGGATATTTCATTCCCACTCACATAGCAGTGGGACCTGCACTGTTTGAGGAGCGACCAATATTTATAACGGTAAAACAGGATTTCAGTTTATTTATAATAAGGAAATTTACAAAACATCTTTCTGAAGCAACCAACAATTTATTGCTAAAAAGAAGAGGAGGTCGAGGAGGATCAGGGCTTGTGTTGAAGAAGAAGAGGTCGAGGAGGATCAGGGCTTGTGTTGAGGAGGATCAGGGCTTGTGTTGAAGAGGAGGAGGTCGAGGAGGATCAGGGCTTGTGTTGAGGAGGATCAGGGCTTGTGTTGAAGAGGAGGAGGTCGAGGAGGATCAGGGCTTGTGTTGAAGAAGAAGAGGTCGAGGAGGATCAGGGCTTGTGTTGAAGAGGAGGAGGTCGAGGAGGATCAGGGCTTGTGTTGAAGAGTAGGAGGTCGAGGAGGATCAGGGCTTGTGTTGAAGAGGAGGTCAAGGAGGATCAGGGCTTGTGTTGAAGAAGAAGAGGTCGAGGAGGATCAGGGCTTGTGTTGAAGAGGAGGAGGTCGAGGAGGATCAGGGCTTGTGTTGAAGAGGAGGAGGTCGAGGAGGATCAGGGCTTGTGTTTAAGAAGAGGTCGAGGCGAATCTGGGCCGGTGTTGACATCAGTAAGGAGGTCGACCTCAGTTGTAGAATTTATATTTGTTCCACCAGGTGACTCTCTGGGCGGGTTGGGAACATTCTTCCGGATGTTGGAAAAAGAAAGCTGAAAGGGAGACTGCATTTGCTCGGATCTGGTCCTGTGGGTTGTTGAAGAAGGACGTACAGTCGGTAACATACAAGTGGATCCTATCAGGGAAGTCTTTAATCAATTGTTTTGAAATGTCCCTCAGGAACTCCGTGTAGTTCAGGGTGGGCTCCCCTAAATACTCCTCAATCTTTGAGGATGCCTCGGCTGAACCAATAAGGGGGATGACCAAACGCAGTGCTGAGTTACAAGATCTAGACACCTCCTTGCTGTTTCCATTCAGGTGCAGCAACAAACAAACTAGGTTCGAATGGACCTGTCGGCAGAAGTAGGATTTGGGATCTCTATTTCCGCACTTTGCTAAGTTCCCCAACACGCTAAACGCTTCAGCCCGCACTTTGTCGCACTTAGCCTCAAAGAATGGTTGGATCCCAGTGACGATTTTCAGTACGAAGGGTCTGATGATATTTGCTCTCAACTGATCTAAATGCTTTGAGAGGCACAACAGCACTTCAAACATTAGCACCTCGTTGTCATTCTCCCCGCTTCCCATCAGACCAGTCATTGCACACAGCACTGGTCGAGAATATTTTTCTATTCTGTGAGGAGCTCCAGTTGTAACGTTGCCCAGGCCCCTGACACAGAGAAACTGGACAACCGAAGAAGTATTCAGCAGACATCGGAGCAATCTGCTCATCAAGGTGTCGGTGAGCTGCAGCTGTGAAGCCAGCGGAGATTTTAAAAGCTCTCCAAAGAAGGCAGCCACGGTGACTTTCTGACACTCTTGTACAGTAAGGATCAGTGCTGCGAGCTGTACTACAATCCCAATCAGACAAGGGCCAGCATATCGGACCATTGCTTTGGCCAGTAGAATAACCCCCCTGTGGGACTTGCGTATGTCCATCATCTGGTCCCAGCCTCCAGTTTCCACCATGAAATGTAGCACTCGTTGATTGTTCGACTGATCCAGCAGCTCCATTAGCATCTCCACACAGTTCACACACACATCTCTGCTGCTAGATGTCTGAGGCTCAGCTGAGAATTCTCTCTGCTTCAATTCGTGATGGGGAACAAAAACCTTGGGCAGACGCACATTGACAGAAGAGCTGTGATGGACAAGCAGGGTGCTGAATAATTGGGGGAATAATTTGATTACAATCTCTCCCGACTCTGGTGTGGTTATCATCTCATACAAAGCACACACAGCAGCCAGGGATTCAAGAGTTGAATATTGGTTCGGGTTCTCACTAATGGGACAGGTTCTCCTTTCCCCAAATGGTAACTGATTGTTCAGTATATCCAGCAGCTCCCTCATTGTACTCATGGCACATTCCGTCTCCTCTGCCAGTGATCTCCATACGTCACTGACATACTTGTCCAAAGGAACAGGGTAAGTGAGGAGACAGGACACAACTGTTGGTGTGTTGTGTGAGGCTAGAATGGCAATACTACGTAGAACTGAAAGTTTCACCACCTCGGAGGGAACTGACTGCAATTGACCCCTCAGCACATCAAGTATCTCTGAGACCTGGTCCCCAAGCTCCCTGCCACGTCTGTTAATGATTGTTTTCATGAGGACAGCGGCTGCACTGGAACAGCTGGGGTGTTGGTCGGCCAGTCCTTTGAAGACCATGAAGAGCAAGTTGCCCAGCTGGTCATGGGGCAAACACTTGGATATGACCTCTGCGATCTGACTGCAGGTTTGAAAGAGGACTGAACTGTCAGGGTTGACTAACTGTTCTCTGACTGATTTCAGAACCTCTAGCTGCTCCTTATGCTGATCCTGATTGGTGCGTT
The DNA here is from genome assembly GCA_030390025.1 of Squalus acanthias. Classification (NCBI taxonomy): domain Eukaryota; kingdom Metazoa; phylum Chordata; class Chondrichthyes; order Squaliformes; family Squalidae; genus Squalus; species Squalus acanthias. Next base: position 15,138 of record JASTWF010002106.1, on the reverse strand, counting down.
CATACAATAATTGAATGGACAGGATGATGTACAAACTGTCGATGGCCATCTGCCCAATGGGTAGCGAAGGGTCTGCACAGCGCGGCATCATTCGTCCAATCAAAGTCCCCATGTTATGAAGTGGCACTACATTGTTAACATTGAGTGTCTCCAAGTAACATTTCAGCAGCTTTAAGGTCGCCTCCATGGCTCTCTCTCGTTCATAGTCCTTTGTTGACGTGATCCACTCATCTACCTGCTTGAATATGGCCTGAAGACCTTCTGGGGACAGGTCCTGAAGTAATATTTGCTTCAGAAGCTGTTGCAGGGCAGTCATCGTTTGGGTATAAAGTGTTGTGGTCTCTTTCCTGTTGCTATCCGTGTCTTTGTCCTTGTCCAGTTCTGAATGTACCAAGCTGAAAGTACTGATCAGGCAGGTTTGAATCAATTGTGAGGTGTCAGCTTGGTTTGATTCAGTGTGTAGTTGTACGAGATACATGCAGGCAGTCATGGCTAACTGTCGAACCGGGCTCCGCAGCAGCTCTGGTGGCTCAGTCTCGATAAAGTCCTGCATGTATATCAGCAGCTCCCTTTTTCTGCTAAAGTTGAAGGGAACTCTCTGGTGATGTGAATGTAGGGATCTGGCTATCAGAGTCACGGTCTTTATTAGGCTGAGCTTTAGTGTAAGATCCCCGGATTCAGCCTTTATCCCCTGCCCACTTGGAATAAATTGGCTAACCACAGCTGGCAGAATGTGGGTCTCGATTCTGGATAGAACTCGTTCCTCAGGTGCGTAGAGTGCCATGTTCCCATAGCACAGAACCAGTGTGCTCTTAGCTTTATCCAGATCCACATCAGGCTTGTCCCTAAGAATATTGAAGAAACTATTGGTGTTCTTCAAGCTGTTGGAATTACCAAACTCCTCCAGGCTACTGAGGGTATCATCAAAGTGGGTCATGGCACAGAAACCAATGGCAACGGCTGCTCCCTCTCTCTCCACACTCTCACTGTGCTGCACACTCAGTAGCATTTGGTGAAGCTCCTCCTTTATGTTCTTACTGGGGACATGACGGAGCACTGTCCCGAGTGATTTATAGACAAAGCCTTTCTCTTGTGGGGAACGATGGTCGGTGTCGATCTGTTTACACATTTCATCACTCAGCTTCCCCGTCCATTCCTCATCATCAATGGAATTCAGTGTTCTGGACAAGAGCAGCAATAGTTTCTCCTCCCATTCTTGTTGGGGCAGAGACTCCTCTGAATTCTCCAGTAAATGGTCCGTTAATGATGGAAGCTCCTCTTCCCACCCTGTTACTGTTGCTGGGTGGATATTGAAGCTCAGGACTTGCATCAGCCTCAGTGCAGCAGCTCCCTGACCTCCTCCCTGATATGGGCAACAAGACCCAATGAGGAGTCGGGCCAGCAGTGCCTGGGCTTTCGGGAGATTGGCATCTTCATCGTAAGGAAGTAAAATCCTTTCACTGCCGGCTTGCAATTTCTTTTTCCCCAGATGTGCTAAACAATTGCAGGTTGTTGTTAAAGCCTTGGTGTACTGGGTCATAGTGACACATTCCAGTAAGAATGGCCAGATAACATCCTCCATCTTCACTGTATTTGTGATCATAAACATCACTGTTTCACATACTGTACCTAAATCTTCATCTGTAACCTGATCTGGATGATTGAATGGTACCAGGGTCCCTGAATCAACGGGTGCGGCACAATGTCGGATGAGGAATTCCACCATTACCTTTCCCCCTTCTGGCTCAAGGTAACCTTGCTGGGCCATGGCACATATTACCTGGGCAACTAGCTTCTTCTGCTGATTGCTGCTCTTGTCTAGAAGTACTGGTTTTAATGCAGCCACAATCTGATCCTTCTTCCTCTCTAAGTGTGAGGAGACCGAGCTGATGAGGTGTCTCAGTACACTGAGTGTTCCTACTCTGATTTGTTGGTCAGCATTCTCTAACTTAGGTAAGAGGAAGTCGACCAATGAGTCTGCGTAAGCTGGGGCCAGAACTGTGAAACAGTGAAGGATCTCAGTGTGGTTCTTCACGGCAAGTTGGTTAATAAAGTCCACTGAAAGACAAATCTGCTGGTGGAGATTGTTAAGCAGATTGTCCATCTGTGTTTTCAGCCCGAGACACTTCATCTCTGTGGCAATATCCAGTACCCGGCACAGACACTCTGTGATGGAGCGATGCCCCACTTGTTTCTTGTAGAGAGACAGGATACCTAAAATTAACTTGGGCAGCTCTTCCTCTAGTCTGTCCTTGGACAGCAGGGAGCTGACATAGCCTAGAGCTTCCACTGTTGGGATGTTCAACTGGGAGGGTTCCTTCTCGAGCCACACCTTGAATAACAGATTGTAGACAATGTTGATCTCGGTGGAGAAAGAGTTTTTAGTCACTGTAGGGTCTGTGGCTTTCTCCATATTTCCCAGATAGATCAGGATACTCTTGCTAAAACTACCCATTGCTGAGGCGAATACAGACTTCAGCTCATCGTCTTTAACTCCAATGAGAACGGGAATCATGGCCCCCAAGATAGATTTGAGCAAAGGCACCATGCCGTACACATTTTCTGCTGACATTTTGGTCAAGGTCTTCACCATGTACACGTGCGGAAGGTGCCCTTGTTTGAAATTCTCCGTTGTCAACTGGACAACTTCATTAATAAACCTGAAGCTCATGGCAACCAGGAGATTGCATGCAACTTCCTGGCTGTTAGCTTGTGCTCCTGTTAACCTCGTCATCCACAGTGTAGCCAAAGAGATCACTTTCTGCGCTAGTGCTTGGCTAATTTGATCAAGGGTGTCCTTGATAATCTTTGTCATGCTCTCCAATACTACAACCCCCTGTGGAGCTGTCAGCTTGGTGTGGTGGGACAGATAGTCATGGCAGGTCATTAACACTATTTCTGGGTGATGACACCCCAGTGTATGGAGGGTGTTTGAGATTTTCTGCTGACAACTTCCATCTTCCTGTGCAGTCATCCTCACCAGGGCAACTGAGAATGATTCCACGCTGCTATACATTTTAGGGGTCTTTCCACAGCCTGAGACTGGAAGGCTAAAATTGCTCAGTTCAGTATAACAGAGATTACTAGTGGCCTCTCACTAAAGCACGTGTCCTTTCAGAATTGAAACCCTGAGCTGTCTGATATATTCTAAGCAGCTCGGTCCTGAGCTTTGCTCCGGGTTCTAACTACTGCTCTTCAATCTGAAGCAACTTATTAACCAAATACTTTCTGTGTCTGATTATCAATGAAAGACTGTCTTTGTTCACTCACTCACAGTCAGAATGAAATCTCCCGTTGGATGACTGTCTCTTTCCTGTCTGACTGTTCTTTCTCTCCAATGATGAACGCTGTTCCTTTACACAGTGTTCCTAATCCTCTCTCCAGTGATCTGCTCAGATTTGGATGGATTTCGGATGCACTTGTTTTCAAGCTCTCTCCTCGTGGCTCTCTCAAATACAAATGCACGTTTTGTGCCACATTGTTGTATTTTGTCCACCCCTCCTGCCTCTGGGTTGTTATGGTTTCCATTGTGAAGTCACGTGACGTGACATAACCCCTTTGTTATGATGTGGGCCCTGGATCATTTGCCCATATAAGTCCTGCCAGCTGATTGTGACAGTTTAAGGTGGCTGGGGGTTAAGGCACAGCCCAGAGGTGCAGACCATACTGACAAGGCAACAACGGCATCCCCTGGCAGCCATATTGGATTGTGCAGCAGTTTGTTCCTAATATCGACCCGACAGTACCACAGGCTTTCAAAGTGCTCACACCAAAATACATAGAAATGGGATTGTAGGACGGATATATCTAATAAAATACCTCAAAATAGATTCAAATAAATTCAAAATCAAATTTAATTACGTTTAAATGAAAGATGTGACCCTACTTGACCTTTCAACAGTTCGAACGTAAAGGCATCATTTCCAGCCCCGGGTAATATGGGGCCTTCCCTGCAGTAGGATAGTCTCAGTTAATATGGGACGGGTCAGATGCCATTTGTGTTGGACTAGAAAGGATGAATTTATAACTCTGGAGTTGTGGGTTTGTACGTATCACAGTCTAAATAACCCATTTGCACTGTTTCCTATCGAGTGCTGACAGCAAGTTCACTCTGGAGGGTTCAAAGCTGCTAAATGATGACATCAGAGCAGTCTGCTGTGACATCAGAAAAAATGTCCTGTTTCTATTGTGTAAACTGGAATCTCCGGTGTTGGAAAACAGAGATGCAGAGAGAGCACCTGGCTCCTTTCCCTCTCCGCTCCCCGTGTGTCCATTTCCCTCCCCTTTTCTTTTATTCGTTCATGGGATCTGGGCGTCGCTGGCAAGGCCAGCATTTATTGCCCATCTCTAGTTGCCCTTGAGAAGGTGGTGGTGAGCCGCCTTCTTGAACCGTTGCAGTCCGTGTGGTGAAGATACTTCCACAGTGCTGTTAGGGAGGGAGTTCCAGGATTTTGACCCAGCGATGATGAAGGAACGGCAATATATTTCCAAGTCAGGATGGTGTGTGATTTGGAGGGGAACTTGGAGGTGGTGGTGTTCCCATGCGCCTGCTGCCCTTGTCATTCGAGGTGGAAGAGGTCGCGGGTTTACATAGATACATAGAACAGTACAGCACAGTACAGGCCCTTCGGCCCTCGATGTTGTGCCGAGCATTGTCCGAGACCAAGATCAAGCTATCACACTCCCTATCACTCTGGTGTGCTCCATGTGCTTATCCAATAACCGCTTGAAAGTTCCTAAAGTGTCCGACTCCACTATCACAGCAGGCAGTCCATTCCACACCCCAACCACTCTCTGAGTAAAGAATCTACCTCGGACATCCCTTCTATATCTCCCCCCATGCACCTTATAGTTATGCCCCCTTGTAACAGCTGCCTCTACCCGAGGAAATAGTCTCTGAACATCCACTCTATCTATCCCCCTCATCATCTTATAAACCTCTATTAAGTCGCCTCTCATCCTCCTCCGCTCTAAAGAGAAAAGCCCCAACTCCCTCAATCTTTCCTCATAAGACCTACCCCCCAAACCAGGCAGCATCCTGGTAAATCTCCTTTGCACTCTTTCCAATGCTTCCACGTCCTTCCTATAGTGAGGTGACCAGAACTGCACACAATATTCCAAATGTGGTCTCACCAAGGTCCTGTACAGTTGCAGCATAACCTCACGGTTCTTAAACTCAAACCCTCTGTTAATAAACGCCAACACACCATAGGCCTTCTTTACTGCTCTATCCACTTGAGTGGCAACCTTCAGAGATCTGTGGATATGAACCCCCAGATCCCTCTGCTCCTCCACGTTCCTCAGAACCCTGCCGTTGACCCTGTAATCCTTATTCAAATTTGCCCTACCAAAATGAATCACCTCGCACTTATCAGGGTTAAATTCCATCTGCCATTTTTCGGCCCAGCTCTGCATCCTATCAATGTCTCTTTGCAGCCTACAACTGCCCTCCACCTCATCCACTACTCCACCAATCTTGGTGTCATCAGCAAATTTACTGATCCACCCTTCAGTCCCCTCCTCCAAGTCATTGATAAAAATCACAAACAGCAGAGGACCCAGCACCGACCCCTGTGGCACACCGCTGGTAACTGGTCTCCAGTCCGAAAATGTTCCATCCACCACCACCCTCTGCCTTCTATGAGATAGCCAGTTACTTATCCAATCGGCCAAATTTCCCTCTATCCCACAACTCCTTACTTTCTTCATGAGACGACCATGGGGAACCTTATCAAACGCCTTACTAAAATCCATGTATACGACATCAACTGCTCTACCTTCATCTACACACTTAGTTACCTCCTCAAAGAATTCAATCAAATTTGTTAGGCAAGACTTACCCTTCACGAATCCGTGTTGACTATCCCTGATTAAGTTGCCCCTTTCCAAATGGTCATAAATCCTATCCCTCAGGACCTTTTCCATTATCTTACCAACCACCGAAGTAAGACTAACCGGCCTATAATTACCAGGGTCATTCCTATTTCCTTTCTTGAAGAGAGGAACAACATTCGCCACTCTCCAGTCCTCTGGCACCATCCCCGTGGACAGTGAGGACCCAAAGATCAAAGCCAGAGGCTCTGCAATCTCCTCCCTTGCCTCCCAAAGAATCCTAGGATATATCCCATCTGGCCCAGGGGACTTATCGACCCTCAGGTTCTTCAAAATTGCTAAAACATCTTCCCTCAGAACATCTTTGGGTTTGGGAGGTACTGCTGAAGAAGCCTTGGCGAGTTGCTGCAGTGCATCTTGTAGATGGTACACACTGCAGCCATGGTGCGCCAGTGGTGGAGGGAGTGAATGTTTAAGGTGGTGGATGGGGTGCCAATCAAGCGGGCTGCTTTGTCCTGGATGGTGTCGAGCTTCTTGAGTGTTGTTGGAGCTGCACTCATCCAGGCAAGTGGAGAGTATTCCATCACACTCCTTACTTGTGCCTTGTAGATGGTGGAAAGGCTTTGGGGAGTCAGGAGGTGAGACACTCGCCACAGAATACCCAGCCTCTGACCTGCTCTTGTAGCCACAGTATTTATGTGGCTGATCCAGTTAAGTTTCTGGTCAATGGTGACCCCCCAGGATGTTGATGGTGGGGGATTCGGCGATGAATATCAAGGGGCGGAACACTGTGTTGTAGCTGTACTGGAACAGCTTGGCTAGAGGCGCAGCTAGTTCTGGAGCACAAGTCTTCAGCACGATAGCTGGGATGTTGTCGGGGCCCATAGCCTTTGCTGTATCCAGTGCGTTCAGCCGTTTCTTGATACCACGTGGAGTGAATCGAATTAGCTGAAGACTGGCGTCTGTGATGGTGGGGACCTCAGGTATAGGCCGATATGGATCATCCACTCGGCACTTCTGGCTGAAGATGGTTGCAAACGCTTCAGCCTTGTCTTTTGCACTCACGTGCTGGGCTCCACCATCATTGAGGATGGGGATATTCATGGAGCCTCCTCCTCCCGTTAGTTGTTTAATTGTCCACCACCATTCACGACTGGATGTGGCAGGACTGCAGAGCTTTGATCTGATCCGTTGATTGTGGGATCGCTTAGCCTTGTCTATAGCATGCTGCTTCCGCTTTTTAGCATGCATGTAGTCCTGTGTTGCAGCTTCCCCAGGTTGGCACCACATTTTTAGGTACGCCTGGTGCTGCTCCTGCCATGCTCTTCTACACTCCTTATTGAACCAGGGTTGGTCCCCTGGCTTGGTGGTAATGGTAGAGTGAGGGATATGCCGGGCCATGAGGTTACAGATTGTGGTGGAATACAATTCTGCTGCTGCTGATGGCCCACAGTGCCTCATGGATGCCCAGTTTTGAGCTGCTAGATCTGTTCTGAATCTATCCCATTTAGCACGGTGGTAGTGCCACAGAACACGATGGAGGGTGTCCTCAGTGTAAAGACGGGACTTTGTCTCCACAATGACTGTTCGGTGGTCACTGCTGCCAATGCTGTCATGGATAGATGCATCTACAACAGGTAGATTGGTGAGGACGAGGTCAAGTAGGTTTTTCCCTCGTGTTGGTTCTCTCAACACCTGTCGCAGGCCCAGACTGACAGCTATGTCCTTCAGGACTCAGCCAGCTCGGTCAGTAGTGGTGCTACCGAGTCATTCTTGGTGATGGACATTAAAGTCCCCTACCCATAGTACATCATATGCCCTTGCTACTCTCAGTGCTTCTTCCAGTGGTGTTCAACATGGAGGAGTACTGATTCATCAGCTGAGGGAGGGCGGTAGGTGGTAATCAGCAGGAGGTTTCCTTGCCTATGCTTGACCTGAAGCCATGAGACTTCATGGGGTCCAGAGTCAATGTTGAGGACTCCCAGGGCCACTCCTTCCCGACTGTATACCACTGTGCCGCCACCCCTGGTGGGTCTGTCCTGCCGGTGGGACAGGACATACCAGGGATGGTGATGGAGGAGTTCGGGAGATTGGTGATGGAAGAGTTTGGGACATCCTGTCTCCCCGCCATGTGCCCATTTCCCTCTCCTGTCCCCACCACCGGCCCCGCCCCCGTGTGCCCAATTCCCTCTCCTGTCCCCTCTTAAGATTATTTATTGAACTAGCTTCCACCACCCTTTCAGGTAGAGCATTCCCGATCCCGACAAATTTCTGAGTGAAAACATTTTTCCTTATCTCCCCTCTAGATTTATGGCCAATGATTTTGAATGGATGACCTCTGGTTACTGACCCACTCGCCAGAGGGAATAGTTTTCTCTATCTACTCTATGAAAACCTCTATTAGATCACCTCTTAACCTTCTCTGTTCCAAGGAGAACAGTCCGAACTTTGCTCAGCCTCCACACTGAGGAACACTTCATTCTCTGATTTCAATCTCCATTTCAACTCACCTTGCCCTCTCTCCTCTGAATTCACTGCCCTCCTATTCTCCCTTAACCGCTCACTAAATATAAACTCTCCAACCCCTCAGCCTGTCAACTCCTGTGGCCTCTCCACTCCATGGTTTCAATCAGTCACAAGGTCATCTCCAACCACTTCCTTGTGACCCTCACCATCCATATTCCCCTTCCAATCCTACTTCCTTCTGTGTCCACCCCAGGATAAAACTGCCCCAATTCACTTATAACTGCACTTTTAAACACCCAACTGTCCAGCCTTTGGCCCTCCATTCACCACAACATTTCTGCAGCTGTTGATCAGCAGAACCATACCCTCTCCTTCACCTTTGATGCCTTTGTCCCAGTAAAACCCTCAACTCTCTCCCACGCTGGTCAGTCTCTCTGGTGTGACCCCATCTTCGCCCCCTTAGATCCATGTGGTGCAGATCTGAGTGTATCTGGCGCACAATTGGTTTAGCCATTCAGCACCAGATCTGGCTGGAGCACATCAAGTGCTATTGGGCTCTGCTCGCCTGTGCCACGAGCATCTACTATTACAGGATCATGCTGCAATGCAAAGATAACCCCTGGCTTCTTCTATCCACTATCAACCATCTCCTTAAACCCCTCTCCCCACCCCCTCGACCCTCACCTCCAACAACCAGTGTGAGGAGATCAGACTTCTTTGCCACTAAGATTGAGACCATCCGTTCAGCTACCTCTGCCGCACTTCCGCTTTGCCACCAAGCCAAACATCCCCGCACCACCCCCAACCCTAGGCCTCAACTTCAGACTTTCTCTCATTTCTCTCCCATCTCCGTTTACCTTGTCCCTGGGACCCACCTCCAGCTACCTTGACCCCAGTCCTACGAAACTGCTGACCACCCAACTTCCCTTCCTTGTTACCTGCTAGCTGATACCGTAAATATTTCCCTTTCCTAGGATACTGTTCCCCTCCCTGTCAAGACCCCCATTATCGGCTCCCCGCAGCAAACTTCGTTCCCTAGCCACCGACTTCATCCCTCTCCCCTGCCACTGTCTCAGGTTGAACCAGACTGTTCACAACCTTGCTGTCCTATTTGACCCTGAGCTGAGCTTGTGATCCCATATCCACATCTCCGGAACAGCGCTCGACTCTGCCCCTGTCTCAGCTCATCTGCTGCTGAAACCCTCATCCATGCCTTTGTGACCTCTAGACTCAACTATTCCAATCCTCTCCTGGCCAGCCTCCCACCTTGCACCCTCCTTAAACGTGAGATCCGAAACTCTGCTGCCCGTGTCCTAACTCATTCAAGTCCCATTCACCCATCACCCCCTGTGCTCGCTGACCTACATTGGCTCCTGGTCCTTAACGCCTCCATTTTAAAGTTCTCAACCTCATCTTTAAGTCCCTCCCGACAATGCCCCCCCCCCTCCCCCGCTAAACACTCCATCCTCTGTATAAATGCCAGTTGTTGCTGATTGAGTGAGGCTACGGTGTGAGAGGAAGCCCAAACCACGCCAGGCGAGTTGAGGTTTTGAGCAGGTTGCTCCATCAGAATAGCTCAGTTTATTTTTAACCCGTTATTCAGGTTGTTGCTAGGGGGTTGGAGTCTTAGAGTAAGGAAGTCTTGCTACAATTGTACAGGGCCTTGGTGAGACCACACCTGGAGTACTGTGCACAGTTTTAGTCTCCTTAACTCAGCAAGGATATACATGCCTTAGTGGCGGTGCAACAAAGATTCACTAGATTGATCCCTGGGATGAGAGGGTTGTCCAATGAGGAGAGAGTTTAGAAGAATGAGAGGTGATCTCACTGAAACATATAAGATTCTGAAGGGGATTGACAGGGTAGATGCTGAGAGGTTGTTTCTCCTGGCTGGAGAGTCTAGAACTGGGGGGCATAGTCTCAGGATAAGGGGGCGGCCATTTAAGACTGAGATGAGGGGGAATTTCTTCACTGAGGGTTGTGAATCTTTGGAATTCTCTACCCCAAAGGGCTGTGGGTGCTGAATCAGTCAGTATATTCAAGGCTGAGATGGATAGATTTTTGGACTCTAGGGGAATCAAGGGATATGGGGATCAGGCGGGAAAGTGGAGTTGAGGTTGATGATCAGCCATGATCTTATTGAATGGCTCGAGGGGCCATGTGGCCGACTCCTGCTCCTATTTCTTATGTTCTTATAGATGTTGCTTGCCTTGCAGCACATCTCTATCAGGGCCTCTGATTTTTGGGCAACAATGGAAATGAGCATTGTAAAGAAAGGTGTGGAAGGAGATGAACGAAGGCTGTGTGGAACTGGTTGGATTCTGAGCTGCTAGGCTGGGAGTGTCTCTCACCTAGAACTCACAGACTAGTGACTCCTCATCGCAGCCAGTAGTAAATGGGGTGGAATATGGTACATTAAGCAGTGCTGCTGTAATCGTGCACTGTCTCGTTGTTGCAGAGGAAGTAGCATCTACTTAATTGCTCCAATAATTTGAGACATTACATGAAGGGCCACACTGTCGGCAGCACCTTGAGCCTGCTGACTGGAGACACGCTAGTGGTGTAACCTCTCCTCTCTGACATCATCAGATTCCAGTCACAGTATCCCCACTGATGATGTCACATGTTCAATCCATATCATGTCACCTTCAGAAGGACATCAAGAGTTCAGAGAAGAGTGACAACTACGGTCGAGATACAACCAATAGATCTGACTCATCAAACACTCCCAGGGCAGGTACAGCACGGGTTAGATACAGAGTAAAGCTCCCTCTACACTGTCCGATCAAACACTCCCAGGGCAGGTACAGCATGGGTTAGATACAGAGTAAATCTCCCTCTACACTGTCCCATCAAACACTCCCAGGGCAGGTACAGCATGGGTTAGATACAGAGTAAAGCTCCCTCTACACTGTCCGATCAAACACTCCCAGGACAGGTACAGCACGGGTTAGATACAGAGTAAAGCTCCCTCTACACTGTCCGATCAAACACTCCCAGGGCAGGTACAGCACGGGTTAGATACAGAGTAAAGCTCCCTCCACACTGTCCCTTCAAACACTCCCAGGGCAGGTACAGCACGGGTTAGGTACAGAGTAAAGCTCCCTCTACACTGTCCCATCAAACACTCCCAGGGCAGGTACAGCACGGGTTAGATACAGAGTAAAGCTCCCTCTACACTGTCCCAACAAACACTCCCAGGACAGGTACAGCACGGGTTAGATACAGAGTAAAGCTCCCTCTACACTGTCCCATCAAACACTCCCAGGGCAGGTACAGCACGGGTTAGATACAGAGTAAAGCTCCCTCTACACTGTCCCATCAAACACTCCCAGGGCAGGTACAGCACGGGTTAGATACAGAGTAAAGCTCCCTCTACACTGTCCCATCAAACACTCCCAGGGCAGGTACAGCACAGGTTAGATGTAGAGGCTGAATCGCTGATTGTGTCACAGGCCCCACACTAATCTTAAACTCCTGTGAAAGTAAAAACACTACAGAGTCAGTGGCCCTGGAGGTCAGAATGAATCGAGTCAAGTCATTGTGTGATATCTAATCATTTATTTTACAGATTCTCCTGCCAGATGCGTACAAGATTAATTAAAACGCAGCCCTTCCTATCTCAGTCTAGAAAAGTCTTCTGTTTTCTATTCAGCAAAAATAGTTGCTGCATCTATCCCAGACATCTATTCTGCTGTGACTGCTCTTCATTCTCCAGAGAACAGATCAAACATGGTATAATCCAAGGAGATAACCAGGCCATGAACTCCTTCAGCAATCCGGAGCACCGACCCAGAACTAACTCGGGCTCCATCAATAACCAGGGGCCTCCGACCCAGAACTAACTCGGGCTCCATCAATAACCAGGGGCCTCCGACCCAGAACTAACTCGGGCTCCATCAATAACCAGGGGCCTCCGACCCAGAACTAACTCGGGCTCCATCAATAACCAGGGGCCTCCGACCCAGAACTAACTCGGGCTCCATCAATAACCAGGGGCCTCGATCGCAAGTCACGATTCTGAGAGTCTCTACCTGAACCATTTATTGATCGTAAATATTGCTCAGTTCATTCTAGAAACTTCTATACTGCTAGATCAAGCAACTGGTTAGCCAAAAAAGAACATAACCAAGGGCGACACAAGTAAAGCGAACCAGCCCCGGGATTAATAAACTCAAGTGCTTAACTGTCACGTATCTGTCTAATCCTTCATTCAAAAGATAAAATAAGCAGCGGGAGGGGGAAAAAATAACCAGAAAAATCAGCAACAGACGGCAAGAGTGGGAACGGTAGAGGGTTGCACAGTGCCGGCAACCATGTGAAGCGTTTGTCAGGAGGGCACGAGCACTGCGTAGTTGGCGGGGTAGAGTCCTGCTTGACCGCTGTCCAGTTGACCCTTGCACCAGCCCTGTTCGTCCTCTTCGCCGATCTTCATTAACTCTTCACCTGTGGGACAGGACGAGAGGAGAAGAAATGGTAACTAGGCTTCAGTCGTCTGGTGGCGATAACACGGGACCAGCAACCCAGGAGGTCAAACCCCACCGTGGCAAGCTGGGAAACTGAACTCAATAAACCTGCCGATTTGTGAGCTAGCAAGCAAGGGGGAGGGGGAGGGAATGACCATGAAAGCTGCCAGATTCTGGTGAAAAGCCAACTGGCTGACCCATGCCACTCTCGCTAGTGCCACACTCTATGGTTTACTCCTAATGCAACCAGACCCTCACCTCCCCATCCAACCATGGCACGGTGAACAGAAGCTACCCCCCTCCCCCACCCTCAGAAAGACTTCAATTGTTTTATTAAGCTAGCAGGCCTCCTATGCTGTTGCTCACGATGAAGTCAGTGGAAACACTCAGTGTCATACCATGTGATGTATTAGTCTCCTTGAGGTCGACGTGGCATCCCGGTAAAGTCACAAATTCAACTGTTGCTGAGCGAGGCCATTCAGAGTTCAATTGCGCTGGTTCATGGCAGATTTTATGTTCATCGATATGCAAATGAGTTTGAACAGGAACTTGAGGGGGAAAAAACACTTCTCAAAACCGGCGCAATTTTGAGCGCAATTTGCGCCCGAATTGCCGATTGCGCCCAAAGCGGAAACTCTCCCCCAATCAATGCAGAGCAACAACTCAACACTCAACGTGTCCAATCAGTGCAGAGCAATAACTCAACGTGTCCAATCAATGTAGAGCAGTAATCAGCCAAGCCAATAGGATGCTGAACTACAATAGTCAGAACAGTCTAATACAAGTCAGGAAGTCCTGGTCCAACTGTACAGGGCTCTGGTAGGAATGGACATTGAATGCTGGGTCCGGTTCTGATCACCGAGACACGAGAGACATTCAACCACTGGAGGCGGTGCAGAGAAGAGCCACAAGGCTGATTCCTAGTGTCAGGGGTTTGAGTTATGGGGAAAGTCTTGGGCTGGAAAGGTGTCAGAGAGGTGATGTTATAGAGGGACGTGAGAAGGGAAAAGGTAAATCAGAAATATTACTTTAAATGAAGCTGTGAGAGTAGGACAAGGAGACACGGGTTCAAAGGTGAGGGGTAAATGTAGAAATATCAGGAAATTCTTGCTCACACAGTGAGTGAGCAACACTTGGAATGGATTGACAACTGGAGGCAATATGCTGGAATCACCGAAGAACCAATAGGGATTGGATTAGCGAACTCATGTCGAAAAGCAGCACCATCACAGGTATGATGGGACAAATGGCCTCTCCTACGCTGGAGAGCAGTGATTCTATCCCAGCCCTTGCCCAGCTTTGGGCCCGAGACACATGCTGTCCCTGGCTTGTACACCGGTGACCCACAGTGCTCTTTGTGGCTCAACAAACTAAGTGAAGGGCTTTCAAAATGTCAATAATTAATACTTGCAAATCAATGAGGCACCAAACAGGGGAAAAAGTGGAGAGATCCCAGATGACATTTCAGAAAATCCCAGAATGCGCACTCAGACAGCGGAGTGCCCAGTTACAACCAGGTGGGGTAGTGGAGCCTGGGCCATTACAGAGTGGCTGCTGGGTGTGGCTGCACTGGGGTGGCACTGCCAAGCACAGCAACTGGCATCGACCAGTGGCACCACCAGGCACGGGCAGGGACCAGTGGTATCACCAGGCACGGGCAGGGACCAGTGGCACCACCAGACACGGGCAGGGACCAGAGGCACCACCAGGCACGGGCAGGGACCAGAGGCATCACCAGGCACGGGCAGGGACCAGTGGCACAGGAACCATCGAAGGGTGTCAAAAGGCACAAACACTGTTACACGCGAGAGGGGTCACACACGAGCACTGAGATACATGCACTACTATAGAGGAGCATCGATATACACAAGCACATGAGTGAGATTAGACTGGGTGGAATATTAAAGGGGATGGGGAGTGAGCGGGAGAGTGGGATTAGACTGGGTGGGTCATGTGGAGAAATACTCCGGCACAGAGTTAATGGGCCGAATTGCCAAGTCAGGTTGCACACTGTGCTGTGTGGATTTTCCATTATTTTGGTCAGCCATCTGAGGCTGATGAGGGTGTGTAGTGGGGAGAGGTGGATTGCGAGTCTAACACTACAGGAACATGCAGCCTGCACATGCAGCACTGCGGAAAAAGACCGACGTGCGTTAGTGTGTCAATACCTGCCGAAAAGCTTAGCTCATCAGCCTCCTGACCCGCGTAATCATACAGTGCTCGCACCCTGACCGCTGCTACCTTCACATCATCCTCAGAGCCCGGCGCAGACACACACTTCCTGGGGCTGTCATCATCCGACCAATCAGACGAGTAATCTTTAACTCCACTGTGGGACAAGACACACATTAGTGGGAGGGTGTTGATAGAGGGG
>JASTWF010002105.1:0-38505 GCA_030390025.1 Squalus acanthias | reverse complement strand
GGAGGAGAGACTGAGGGAGGGGAGGAGTTCCACAGTTTGGAGGCGAGACTGAGGGAGAGGAGGAGTTCCACAGTTTGGAGGGGAGACTGAGGGAGGGGAGGAGTCCCACAGTTTGAGTGGAGACTGAGGGAGGGGAGGAGTTCCACAGTTTGAGGGGAGACTGAGGGAGGGGAGGAGTTCCACAGTTTGAGGGGAGACTGAGGGAGGGGAGGAGTTCCACAGTTTGAGGGGAGACTGAGGGAGGGGAGGAGTTCCACAGTTTGAGGGGAGACTGAGGGAGGGGAGGAGTTCCACAGTTTGGAGGAGAGACTGAGGGAGGGGAGGTGTTCCACAGTTTGGAGGAGAGACTGAGGGAGAGGAGGAGTTCCACAGTTTGAGGGGAGACTGAGGGAGGGGAGGAGTTCCACAGTTTGAGGGGAGACTGAGGGAGGGGAGGAGTTCCACAGTTTGGAGGGGAGACTGAGGGAGGGGGGGAGTCCCAAAGTTGGAGGGGAGACTGAGGAAGGGGAGGAGTTCCACAGTTTGAGGGGAGACTGAGGGAGGGGTGGAGTTCCACAGTTTGGAGGGGAGACTGAGGGAGGGGAGGAGTTCCACAGTTTGGAGGGGAGACTGAGGGAGGGGAGGAGTTCCACAGTTTGGAGGAGAGACTGAGGGAGGGGTGGAGTTCCACAGTTTGGAGGGGAGACTGAGGGAGGGGAGGAGTTTTTACAGTTTGGAGGAGAGACTGAGGGAGGGGAGGAGTTTCTACAGTTTGGAGGTTTTGGGAAACAATTACTTAAGAGTATGGAGACGGTACATTAAGTATAAATTTGAATACATTGAGAAGAAGTTAACTCACTGGATCACTTACCCCCAGGAATCTTACCCGCTTGACATTACAGAAGATAAGGATGAGCAGAATCCAGAAGAAGACGGCGATAACTCCAGTCCCAACCAGGATCACAACCTCGATATTTGATTTATCATCAGCTCCTGTTTAAAATGGGAATGAATCACATCAGGACTGGGAGCCACTCTGAACCTTTGCTTTGGAGAAGACTTGAACATTGAAAGTTCCAGCATGCAATTTATGTCATTTATAAACCTTATGGTTGATGCTGTCATTGTCAATCTTTAGCAGAGAGGAAAAGTCAAGTAGAGGTAGATTTAAAATCATTGGAAAAAGATCGAGGGGGAGATGAGGAGAAATGTTTTCACTCGGAGAGTTGTGGGGATCGGGAACGCTCGACCTGAAAAGGTGGTGGAAGCTGATTCCATCAATAATTGTAAAAGGGAGTCGGACGGGTTCCTGAGGATGAGGAACTGACAGGGTTACGGACAAAAAGCGGGGATGTGGGACTGAGCACGACTGCTCTTTCTAAAAGCCGGCACAGGCACGATGGGCCGAATGGCCTCCTTCTGTGCTGTGAGTCTCTGTGATTGTAATTTGAGGAGGTATCCACTTTGACGGTGTTGCCTCTCACTGGCGTACAGTTCCATGGGCCCCGGCAGCCTTTCAGGAACGCTGTCACGCTATTTTACCGTGAAATTCCTCGTGGTTCAGCCTGGCCCAGCACCCACTCGCAACCCACCCGCTTTCCCGTGCAAAGGTTGGTGGACAATGTGTGGGGACAGGGTTGGGGTTGGAACCCACAGTTCGATTGGTTCACCGATACTCATGGTCCAGGCTCGCACACGTGACGAATGGATGAGGTCTCGAATCATAAAATCATAGAAATTTATGGCACAGAAAGAGACCATTCGGACCATCGTGTCTGTGCCGGCCGACAAAGAGCTCTCCAGCCCAATCCCACTTTCCAGCTCTTGGTCCGTAGCCCTGTAGGTTACGGCACAACAAGTACATATCCAAGTACATTAAATGTGATGAGGGTTTCTGCCTCTACCACCCTTTCAGGCAGTGAGTTCCAGACCCCCACCACCCTCTGGGTGAAAACAGTCCTGGAGGATGAGCAACAGATAAGGAAATATCCCCCCAGTCAATGCCTTCTGGAGAGGAAAGGACGAAAATTGGAAAAAAAATTCCATTATATGCTGTTAGCCAATTTCGTATCCATGCTGCCACTGTCCCTTGGAGTAAAAGGGACAGTGTCAGCATGGATACAAAATTGGCTAAGTGACAGGAAACAGAGAGTAGTGGTGAACGGTTGTTTTTCGGACTGGAGGAAGGTAGACAGTGGTGTTCCCCAGGGGTCGGTTCTAGGACCACTGCTTTTCTTGATATATATTAATGACTTAGACTTGGGTGTACAGGGCACAATTTCAAAATTTGCAGATGACAACAAATCTTGGGAGTACAGTGAACAATGAGGAGGAGAGTGATAGACTTCAGGAAGACATAGACAGGCTGGTGAAATGGGCGGACACGTGGCAGATGAAATTTAACGCAGAAAAGTGCGAAGTGATACATTTTGGTAGAAAGAACGAGGAGAGGAAATATAAACTAAAGGGTACAATCCTGAAGGGGGTGCACGAACAGAGAGACCTGGGGGTACATGTGCACAAATCGTTGAAGGTGGCAGGGCAGGTTGAGAAAGCGGTTAAAAAAGCTTACGGGATCCTGGGCTTCATAAATAGGGGCATAGAGTACAAAGGCCAGGAAGTTATGATGAACCTTTATAAAATACTGGTTCAGCCTCAACTGGAGTATTGTGCCCAATTCTGAGCACCACACTTTAGGAAGGAGGTGAGGGCCTTGGAGAGGGGTGCAGAAAAGATTTACGAGAATGATTCCAGGGATGAGGGACTTCAGTTATGTGGATAGACTGGAGAAGCTGGGGTTGTTCTCCTTAGAGCAGAGAAGGTTGAGAGGTGATTTGATAGAGGTGTTCAAAATCATGAGGGGTAGAGAGTAGATAGAGAGAAACTGTCCCCATTGGCGGAAGGGTCGAGAACCAGAGGACACAGATTTAAGGTGATTGGCAGAAGAACCAAAGGCGACATGAGGAAAAACTTTTTTACTCAGCGAGTGGTTATGATCTGGAATGCACTGCCTGAAAGGGTGGTGGAGGCAGATTCAATTGTGGCTTTCAAAAGGGAATTGGATAAGTACCTGAAGGAAAAAAATTTGCAGTGCTACGGGGAAAGGGCGGGGGGAGTGGGACTAGCTGAAGTGCTCTTGCAGAGAGCCGGCACGGGCTCGACGGGCCGAATGGCCTCCTTCAGTGCTGTAACCATTCTATGATTCTATGATTCTATATGCATCCTCCTAATCTTGAGGTCGTCCAAAACTCGGCTGCCCGTGTCCTAACTCACACCAAGTCCCGTTCACCCATCACCCCCTGTGCTCACTGACCTACATTGGCTCCCGGTCCGGCAACACCTCGATTTTAAAATTCTCATCCTTGTTTTGAAATCTCTCCATGGCCTCGCCCCCCTCCCTATCTCTCTAACCTCCTCCAGCCCCTACAACCCTCCGAGATCTCTGCGCTCCTCCAATTCTGGCCTCTCGCGCATCCCCGATTTTAATCACTCCACCATTGGCGGCCATGCCTTCAGCTGCCTGGGCCCTGAGCTCCGGAATTCCCTCCCTAAACCTCTCCGCCCTCTCTCCTCCTTTAAAACCCTCCTTAAAACCTTTGAACAAGCTTTTGGTCCCGTCCTAATATCTTGGAACCAAATTTTGCTAAATAACACTCCTGTGAAGCGCCTTGGGACCTTTTACTATATTAAAGGTGCTATGGGCAAGTTGTTGTTTATGTTTCTCTTAAACTGGGTTAGATTATCACTGGATGTGTCTGTGGAGTTTAGATATGTCAAAAACAGAAAGGCAGACTATTATCTGAATGGCAATAGATTGGGAGAAAGGGAAGTACAACGAGACCTGGGTGTCCTTGTGCACCAGTCGCTGAAGGTAAGCATGCAGGTGCAGCAGGCGGTGAAGAAGGCAAATGGTATGTTGGCCTTCATAGCGAGAGGGTTTGAGTACAGGAACAGGGATGTCTTGCTGCAGTTGTACAGGGCCTTGGTGAGACCACACCTTGAGTATTGTGTGCAGTTTTGGTCGCCTTATCTGAGGAAGGATGTTCTTGCCATGGAAGGAGTTCAGCGAAGATTCACAAGGCTGATACCTGGGATGGCAGAAATGACGTATGAAGAGAGATTGGGTCGATTGGGCTTATACTCGCTGGAGTTTAGAAGAATGAGAGGGGATCTCATTGAAACTTATAAAATTCTAGATGCAGGAAGGATGTTCCCGATGGTCGGGGAGTCCAGAACCAGGGGTCACAGTCTAAGGATAAGGGGTAAGCCATTTAGGACTGAGATGATGAGGAATTTCTTCACCCAGAGAGTGGTGAACCTGTGGAATTCTCTGCCACAGAAGGCAGTAGAGGCCAATTCATTAAATAGATTCAAGAAGGAGTTAGATATATTTCTTAAAGCTAAAGGGATCAAGGGATATGGGGAGAAAGCAGGGACAGGGTACTGAGTTTGGATGATCAGCCATGATCTCATTAAATGGCGGAGCAGGCTCGAGGGGCCGAATGGCCTACTCCTACTCCTATCTTCTATGATTCTATGTCTCAACATGTATTATACAGTTACACAGGCTGCGACTATCTGGCATTGTCTTCAATGAACAGTCATGTGACGTGACCACATGCTTTATTTTCCTGCTGAAGGAAGCAGCCTCTTCCTGTCATGTGACGTAACAACCGCAAATGGCAGCGGTGTCACAAAGACCAGAGAAAGAAAAATCATTCTTCAAAAAAGCCTCTCCAATTATACCATTGGCCCTTTACTGATAATTTAAGGCAGAGTCCGGGATGCCTGAGTATATACAACACTGAAATGGTTACAGTGTTCTTCGGCAGCACCTCCCAAACCCGCGACCTCTACCACCTAGAAGGACAAGGGCAGCAGGCGCATGGGAACACCACCACCTCCAAGTTCCCCTCCAAGTCACACACCATCCTGACTTGGAAGTATATCGCCGATCCTTCATCGTCGCTGGGTCAAAATCCTGGAACTCCCTCCCTAACAGCACTGTGGGAGCACCTTCACCACACGGACTGCGGCGGTTCAAGAAGGCGGCTCACCACCACCTTCTCAAGGGGCAACTAGGGATGGGCAATAAATGCTGGCCTTGCCAGCGACGCCCACATCCCGAGAATGAATAAAAATAAGTAATGTACTTGTAAGAGCTAGGCAGCAGCTGGATAGAGAAAAATGTGTAGGCGTGAAAATCCTTCAGAAAAGTTCCAGTCAAGAGCATAACAGCCAAGAGAACACAGATGAGTAGGAGTGACATCGTAAAATGGCCGCCTATTCAACCGTGGCTCAGTGGGCAGCACTCTCACCTCAGAGTCAGAAGGTTGTGGGTTCAAGTTCCACTCCAGAGACTTGAGTACAAAAATCTAGCCTGACACTCCCAGTGCAGTACTGAGGGAGCGCTGCACTGTCGGAGGGGCAGTACTGAGGGAGCGCTGCACTGTCGGAGGGGCAGTACTGAGGGAGCGCTGCACTGTCGGAGGGGCAGTACTGAGGGAGCGCTGCACTGTCGGAGGGGCAGTACTGAGGGAGCGCTGCACTGTCGGAGGGGCAGTACTGAGGGAGCGCCGCACTGTCGGGGGGGCAGTACTGAGGGAGCGCCGCACTGTCGGGGGGGGGGCAGTACTGAGGGAGCGCCGCACTGTCGGGGGGGCAGTACTGAGGGAGAGCCGCACTGTCGGGGGGGCAGTACTGAGGGAGCGCCGCAGTGTCGGAGGAGCAGTACTGAGTGAGCGCCGCACTGTCGGGGGGGCAGTACTGAGGGAGTGCCGCACTGTCGGAGGGGCAGTACTGAGGGAGTGCCGCACTGTCGGGGGGGCAGTACTGAGGGAGCACCGCACTGTCGGAGGAGCAGTACTGAGTGAGCGCCGCACTGTCGGAGGGGCCGTTTTTTGGATGAGACGTTAAACCGAGGCCCCGCCTGCTCTCTCAGGTGGATGTAAAAGATCCCACGGCCACTATTGGAAGAAGAGTAGGGGAGTTCTCCCCGGTGTCCTGGGGCCAATATTTATCCCTCAACCAGCATCACTAAAACAGATTATCTGGGCATTATCACACTGCTGTTTGTGGGAGCTTGCTGTGTGTTTCCTACATTACAACAGCGAGCACACTCCAGAAGTAGTTAATTGGCTGTAAAGCGCTTTGGGACGTCCTGAGGTTATGAAAGGCGCTGGAGAAATGCAAGTCTTTCTTTAATTCTTTCTCGGGGGTCGTCAATGAGCTTCAAGGCTCCAGATGAGCCCCCATTGAGGAAGAGTTCCAAATGGCGGGCTGCATGAGGCGGCAAGTTGAGCCAACGGGGAACAACCACTGCTGCCCTCTTAGTCTTTGCTTACTCTTCAATTCGGAAATCCATCTGCTTTTTAACGGTAGATGCGGAAGCGGCCACTGACCTTCGACGGAGATGATGGCGGAGGAGTTGGCGCAGCCCTTGGAGTTACAGGCGAAGCACTTGTACAATCCGGAGTCCTCCTCCTGCACCCGTTGGATGGTCAGCATTTGGTTCTGCTCGGTGAGGACCACCCCTTGATACAAACACACTTTGCATTAGATGGCCCTGATCTCCATCCCCCCGCCCGCCCCCCGCCCTCCCCCCACCTCCGCATTCCCGTTTTCGACCCCACTCTCCTGAACCACGCGCCCTCTGCTGGTAGTTTTGCCCAACTGTTCACTATTCCCGTGTGAGTCAGGATCGCAGGCTATTCAACCACAGCTGGCGGGCGGTGTATGACAGTCAAACCCCGTCCTATCCACATGCAACACCCACTGGAAGATAGAATTCCGCAGTACAGAAGGAGGCCATTCGGCCCATCGTGCCTGTGTCGGCTCTTTGGTTGAGGAATCCATTAAGTCCCACTCCCCTGTTCTTTCCCCATGTCCCCGCTAATTTTTCCCTTTTTCAAGTTTCAAGTATTTATCTGATTCCCTTTTGAAAGTTACTATTGAATCTGCTTCCACCGCCCTTTCAGGCAGCGCGTTCCAGATCACAACAACTCACTGTGTAAAAAAAATTCTCCTCATCTCCCCTCTGGTTCTTTTGCCAATCACCTTAGATTTGTGTCCTCTGGTCACCGACCCTCCTGCCAGTAGAAACACTTTCTCCCTCCTACTGTATCGAAACCCCTCATGATTTTGAACACCTCTATTAAATCTCCCCTTAACCTTCTCTGCTCTAAGGAGAACAAGCCCAGCTTCTCCAGTCTCTCCACATCGACAGGAGTCACTGAATTGTGATCAGGAACCCTCCCTGGCCCAGGGGAGCTCAGGAATAGGACACCCAGGTTGGAAACTGTCCCTGGCCAGGCTGGATTCAGCACGGACCACGACTGGGGACAGAGACCCTCCTGGTCCACATGCCTCGATGCCACGACAAGGGGTCCATCGATTGGCTGAGCCACCAGGAGAGCTCTGAACACGACTTGTTCTAGATTTTCACAGCAACAAAGTCTGAGTGAATTTGAAGGAGCTAAGTTGAGCCTGTGGAATGTGCTGCCGGCTGGTGTGGTGGGTGCTGACTCTCTGCCTATAAGAAGGAGCTGGACCGGTTCCTGACAGGGGCCAGGATCGGATCGCATCGTATCGAAGGTCAGTGTCTTTATCGAGAACACTGGGTCCGTGCAACCGGTTTCCATTGCCTGAGGGGGGCAGAGGAGGTACTTTTACAGGTAGGATAGAGTGTACACGGGCTGTGTGAGGAGATTAAATGGGTGGGTAGGGTCCATGATAGGGGAGAGTGTACACGGGCTGTGTGAGGAGATTAAATGGGTGGGTAGGGTCCATGATAGGGGAGAGTGTACATGGGCTGTGGGAGGAGATTAAATGGGTGGGTAGGGTCCATGATAGGGGAGAGTGTACATGGGCTGTGTGAGGAGAATAAATGGGTGGGTAGGGTCCATGATAGGGGAGAGTGTACATGGGCTGTGGGAGGAGATTAAATGGGTGGGTAGGGTCCATGATAGGGGAGAGTGTACATGGGCTGTGGGAGGAGATTAAATGGGTGGGTAGAGTCTGTGATAGGGGAGGGTGTACACGGGCTGTGTGAGGAGATTAAATGGGTGGGTAGAGTCTGTGATAGGGGAGAGTGTACACGGGCTGTGTGAGGAGATTAAATGGGTGAGGAGAGTCCATGATAGGGGAGAGTGTACATGGGCTGTGGGAGGAGATTCAATGGGTGGGTAGAGCCCATGATAGGGGAGAGTGTACATGGGCTGTGGGAGGAGATTCAATGGGTGGGTAGAGTCCAGGATAGGGGAGAGTGTACATGGGCTGTGGGAGGAGATTAAATGGGTGGGTTAGTCCATGATAGGGGAGAGTAGACATGGGCTGTGGGAGGAGATTCAATGGGTGGGTAGAGTCCATGATAGGGGAGAGTGTACATGGGCTGTGGGAGGAGATTAAATGGGTGGGGAGAGTCCATGATAGGGGAGAGTGTACATGGGCTGTGGGAGGAGATTAAATGGGTGGGTAGAGTCCATGATAGGGGAGAGTGTACACGGGCTGTGGGAGGAGATTAAATGGGTGGGTAGAGTCCATGATAGGGGAGAGTGTACATGGGCTGTGGGAGGAGATTCAATGGGTGGGTAGAGTCCATGATAGGGGAGAGTGTACACGGGCTGTGGGAGGAGATTCAATGGGTGGGTAGAGTCCATGATAGGGGAGAGTGTACACGGGCTGTGGGAGGAGATTAAATGGGTGGGTAGAGTCCATGATAGGGGAGAGTGTACATGGGCTGTGGGAGGAGATTAAATGGGTGGGTAGAGTCCATGATAGGGGAGAGTGTACATGGGCTGTGGGAGGAGATTCAATGGGTGGGTAGAGTCCATGATAGGGGAGAGTGTACACGGGCTGTGGGAGGAGATTAAATGGGTGGGTAGAGTCCATGATAGGGGAGAGTGTACATGGGCTGTGGGAGGAGATTAAATGGGTGGGTAGAGTCCATGATAGGGGAGAGTGTACACGGGCTGTGGGAGGAGATTAAATGGGTGGGTAGAGTCCATGATAGGGGAGAGTGTACATGGGATGTGGAAGGAGAATAAATGGGTGTGTAGAGTCCATGATAGGAGAGAGTGTACACGGGCTGTGGGAGGAGATTAGATGGGTGGGTAGAGTCCATGATAGGGGAGAGTGTACATGGGCTGTGGGAGGAGATTAAATGGGTGGGTAGAGTCCGTGATAGGGGAGAGTGTACTGGGGCTGTGGGAGGAGATTAAATGGGTGGGTAGAGTCCGTGATAGGGGAGAGTGTACATGGGCTGTGGGAGGAGATTAAAAGGGTGGATAGAGTCCATGATAGGGGAGAGTGTACATGGGCTGTTGGAAGAGATTCAATGGGTGGGTAGAGTCCGTGATAGGGAAGAGTGTACATGGGCTGTTGGAAGAGGTTCAATGGGTGGGCAGAGTCCATATTTCACATTTGTTGATGTTTTGCACCTAAATTGCTTTAATTCCCTAAAGTTATTTAAATGCAACCAATTTAACTGATAATGCAAGTCTAACCCGGTGTCTTTTTTTTCATCGCCCGATATTTACAGAATCGGCAGAGTCCATGATAGGATAGATTGTACATGGGCTGTGGGACGAGATTAAATGGGTGGCTAGAGTCCATGATAGGGTAGAGTGTACATGGGCTGTGGGAGGAGATTAAATGGGTGTGTAGAGTCCATGATAGGGGAGAGTGTACATGGGCTGTGGGATGAGATTAAATGGGTGGGGAGAGTCCATGATAGGGGAGAGTGTACATGGGCTGTGGGAGGAGATTAAATGGGTGGGGAGAGTCCATGATAGGGGAGAGTGCACATGGGCTGTGGGAGGAGATTAAATGGGTGGGGAGAGTCCATGATAGGGGAGAGTGTACATGGGCTGTGGGAGGATATTAAATGGGTGTGTAGAGTCCACGATAGGGGAGAGTGTACATGGGCTGTGGGAGGAGATTAAATGGGTGGGGAGAGTCCATGATAGGGGAGAGTGTACATGGGCTGTGTGAGGAGATTCAATGGGTGGGTAGAGTCCATGATAGGGGAGGGTGTACATGGGCTGTGGGAGGAGATTCAATGTGTGGGTAGAGTCCATGATAGGTGAGAGTGTACACGGGCTGTGGGAGGAGATTAAATGGGTGGGTAGAGTCCATGATATGGGAGAGTGTGCACGGGCTGTGGGAGGAGATTAAATGGGTGGGTAGAGTCCATGTAAGGAGAGAGTGTACATGGGCTGTGGGAGGAGATTAAATGGGTAGATAGAGTCCAGGTTAGGGGAGAGTGTACATGGGCTGTGGGAGGAGATTAATGGGTGTGTAGAGTCCATGATAGGGGAGAGTGTCCATGGGCTGTGGGAGGAGATAAATGGGTGGATAGAGTCCATGATAGGGGAGAGTGTACATGGGCTGTGTGAGGAGATTAAATGGGTGGGTAGAGTCTGTGATAGGGGAGAGTGTACACGGGCTGTGTGAGGAGATTAAATGGGTGGGTAGAGTCTGTGATAGGGGAGAGTGTACACGGGCTGTGTGAGGAGATTAAATGGGTGAGGAGAGTCCATGATAGGGGAGAGTGTACATGGGCTGTGGGAGGAGATTCAATGGGTGGGTAGAGCCCATGATAGGGGAGAGTGTACATGGGCTGTGGGAGGAGATTCAATGGGTGGGTAGAGTCCAGGATAGGGGAGAGTGTACATGGGCTGTGGGAGGAGATTAAATGGGTGGGTTAGCCCATGATAGGGGAGAGTGGACATGGGCTGTGGGAGGAGATTCAATGGGTGGGTAGAGTCCATGATAGGGGAGAGTGTACATGGGCTGTGGGAGGAGATTAAATGGGTGGGGAGAGTCCATGATAGGGGAGAGTGTACACGGGCTGTGGGAGGAGATTCAATGGGTGGGTAGAGTCCATGATAGGGGAGAGTGTACACGGGCTGTGGGAGGAGATTAAATGGGTGGGTAGAGTCCATGATAGGGGAGAGTGTACATGGGCTGTGGGAGGAGATTAAATGGGTGGGTAGAGTCCATGATAGGGGAGAGTGTACATGAGCTGTGGGAGGAGATTCAATGGGTGGGTAGAGTCCATGATAGGGGAGAGTGTACACGGGCTGTGGGAGGAGATTAAATGGGTGGGTAGAGTCCATGATAGGGGAGAGTGTACAGGGGCTGTGGGAGGAGATTAAATGGGTGGGTAGAGTCCATGATAGGGGAGAGTGTACACGGGCTGTGGGAGGAGATTAAATGGGTGGGTAGAGTCCATGATAGGGGAGAGTGTACATGGGATGTGGAAGGAGAATAAATGGGTGTGTAGAGTCCATGATAGGAGAGAGTGTACATGGGCTGTGGGAGGAGATTAAATGGGTGGGGAGTCCATGATAGGGGAGAGTGTACATGGGCTGTTGGAGGAGATTAGATGGGTGGGTAGAGTCCATGATAGGGGAGAGTGTACATGGGCTGTGGGAGGAGATTAAATGCGTGGGTAGAGTCCGTGATAGGGGAGAGTGTACATGGGCTGTGGGAGGAGATTAAATGGGTGGGTAGAGTCCGTGATAGGGGAGAGTGTACATGGGCTGTGGGAGGAGGTTCAATGGGTGGGCAGAGTCCATATTTCACATTTGTTGATGTTTTGCACCTAAATTGCTTTAATTCCCTAAAGTTATTTAAATGCAACCAATTTAACTGATAATGCAAGTCTAACCCGGTGTCTTTTTTTTCATCGCCCGATATTTACAGAATCGGCAGAGTCCATGATAGGATAGATTGTACATGGGCTGTGGGACGAGATTAAATGGGTGGCTAGAGTCCATGATAGGGTAGAGTGTACACGGGCTGTGGGAGGAGATTAAATGGGTGGGTAGAGTCCATGATAGGGGAGAGTGTACATGGGCTGTGGGAGGAGATTCAATGGGTGGGTAGAGTCCATGATAGGGGAGAGTGTACACGGGCTGTGGGAGGAGATTCAATGGGTGGGTAGAGTCCATGATAGGGGAGAGTGTACACGGGCTGTGGGAGGAGATTAAATGGGTGGGTAGAGTCCATGATAGGGGAGAGTGTACATGGGCTGTGGGAGGAGATTAAATGGGTGGGTAGAGTCCATGATAGGGGAGAGTGTACATGGGCTGTGGGAGGAGATTCAATGGGTGGGTAGAGTCCATGATAGGGGAGAGTGTACACGGGCTGTGGGAGGAGATTAAATGGGTGGGTAGAGTCCATGATAGGGGAGAGTGTACATGGGCTGTGGGAGGAGATTAAATGGGTGGGTAGAGTCCATGATAGGGGAGAGTGTACATGGGCTGTGGGAGGAGATTAAATGGGTGGGTAGAGTCCATGATAGGGGAGAGTGTACATGGGATGTGGAAGGAGAATAAATGGGTGTGTAGAGTCCATGATAGGAGAGAGTGTACACGGGCTGTGGGAGGAGATTAGATGGGTGGGTAGAGTCCATGATAGGGGAGAGTGTACATGGGCTGTTGGAGGAGATTAGATGGGTGGGTAGAGTCCATGATAGGGGAGAGTGTACATGGGCTGTGGGAGGAGATTAAATGGGTGGGTAGAGTCCGTGATAGGGGAGAGTGTACTGGGGCTGTGGGAGGAGATTAAATGGGTGGGTAGAGTCCGTGATAGGGGAGAGTGTACATGGGCTGTGGGAGGAGATTAAAAGGGTGGATAGAGTCCATGATAGGGGAGAGTGTACATGGGCTGTTGGAAGAGATTCAATGGGTGGGTAGAGTCCATGATAGGGAAGAGTGTACATGGGCTGTTGGAAGAGGTTCAATGGGTGGGCAGAGTCCATATTTCACATTTGTTGATGTTTTGCACCTAAATTGCTTTAATTCCCTAAAGTTATTTAAATGCAACCAATTTAACTGATAATGCAAGTCTAACCCGGTGTCTTTTTTTTCATCGCCCGATATTTACAGAATCGGCAGAGTCCATGATAGGATAGATTGTACATGGGCTGTGTGACGAGATTAAATGGGTGGCTAGAGTCCATGATAGGGTAGAGTGTACATGGGCTGTGGGAGGAGATTAAATGGGTGTGTAGAGTCCATGATAGGGGAGAGTGTACATGGGCTGTGGGATGAGATTAAATGGGTGGGGAGAGTCCATGATAGGGGAGAGTGTACATGGGCTGTGGGAGGAGATTAAATGGGTGGGGAGAGTCCATGATAGGGGAGAGTGCACATGGGCTGTGGGAGGAGATTAAATGGGTGGGGAGAGTCCATGATAGGGGAGAGTGTACATGGGCCGTGGGAGGATATTAAATGGGTGTGTAGAGTCCACGATAGGGGAGAGTGTACATGGGCTGTGGGAGGAGATTAAATGGGTGGGGAGAGTCCATGATAGGGGAGAGTGTACATGGGCTGTGTGAGGAGATTCAATGGGTGGGTAGAGTCCATGATAGGGGAGGGTGTACATGGGCTGTGGGAGGAGATTAAATGGGTGGGTTAGCCCATGATAGGGGAGAGTGGACATGGGCTGTGGGAGGAGATTCAATGGGTGGGTAGAGTCCATGATAGGGGAGAGTGTACATGGGCTGTGGGAGGAGATTAAATGGGTGGGGAGAGTCCATGATAGGGGAGAGTGTACACGGGCTGTGGGAGGAGATTCAATGGGTGGGTAGAGTCCATGATAGGGGAGAGTGTACACGGGCTGTGGGAGGAGATTAAATGGGTGGGTAGAGTCCATGATAGGGGAGAGTGTACATGGGCTGTGGGAGGAGATTAAATGGGTGGGTAGAGTCCATGATAGGGGAGAGTGTACATGAGCTGTGGGAGGAGATTCAATGGGTGGGTAGAGTCCATGATAGGGGAGAGTGTACACGGGCTGTGGGAGGAGATTAAATGGGTGGGTAGAGTCCATGATAGGGGAGAGTGTACAGGGGCTGTGGGAGGAGATTAAATGGGTGGGTAGAGTCCATGATAGGGGAGAGTGTACACGGGCTGTGGGAGGAGATTAAATGGGTGGGTAGAGTCCATGATAGGGGAGAGTGTACATGGGATGTGGAAGGAGAATAAATGGGTGTGTAGAGTCCATGATAGGAGAGAGTGTACATGGGCTGTGGGAGGAGATTAAATGGGTGGGGAGTCCATGATAGGGGAGAGTGTACATGGGCTGTTGGAGGAGATTAGATGGGTGGGTAGAGTCCATGATAGGGGAGAGTGTACATGGGCTGTGGGAGGAGATTAAATGCGTGGGTAGAGTCCGTGATAGGGGAGAGTGTACATGGGCTGTGGGAGGAGATTAAATGGGTGGGTAGAGTCCGTGATAGGGGAGAGTGTACATGGGCTGTGGGAGGAGGTTCAATGGGTGGGCAGAGTCCATATTTCACATTTGTTGATGTTTTGCACCTAAATTGCTTTAATTCCCTAAAGTTATTTAAATGCAACCAATTTAACTGATAATGCAAGTCTAACCCGGTGTCTTTTTTTTCATCGCCCGATATTTACAGAATCGGCAGAGTCCATGATAGGATAGATTGTACATGGGCTGTGGGACGAGATTAAATGGGTGGCTAGAGTCCATGATAGGGTAGAGTGTACACGGGCTGTGGGAGGAGATTAAATGGGTGGGTAGAGTCCATGATAGGGGAGAGTGTACATGGGCTGTGGGAGGAGATTCAATGGGTGGGTAGAGTCCATGATAGGGGAGAGTGTACACGGGCTGTGGGAGGAGATTCAATGGGTGGGTAGAGTCCATGATAGGGGAGAGTGTACACGGGCTGTGGGAGGAGATTAAATGGGTGGGTAGAGTCCATGATAGGGGAGAGTGTACATGGGCTGTGGGAGGAGATTAAATGGGTGGGTAGAGTCCATGATAGGGGAGAGTGTACATGGGCTGTGGGAGGAGATTCAATGGGTGGGTAGAGTCCATGATAGGGGAGAGTGTACACGGGCTGTGGGAGGAGATTAAATGGGTGGGTAGAGTCCATGATAGGGGAGAGTGTACATGGGCTGTGGGAGGAGATTAAATGGGTGGGTAGAGTCCATGATAGGGGAGAGTGTACACGGGCTGTGGGAGGAGATTAAATGGGTGGGTAGAGTCCATGATAGGGGAGAGTGTACATGGGATGTGGAAGGAGAATAAATGGGTGTGTAGAGTCCATGATAGGAGAGAGTGTACACGGGCTGTGGGAGGAGATTAGATGGGTGGGTAGAGTCCATGATAGGGGAGAGTGTACATGGGCTGTGGGAGGAGATTAAATGGGTGGGTAGAGTCCGTGATAGGGGAGAGTGTACTGGGGCTGTGGGAGGAGATTAAATGGGTGGGTAGAGTCCGTGATAGGGGAGAGTGTACATGGGCTGTGGGAGGAGATTAAAAGGGTGGATAGAGTCCATGATAGGGGAGAGTGTACATGGGCTGTTGGAAGAGATTCAATGGGTGGGTAGAGTCCATGATAGGGAAGAGTGTACATGGGCTGTTGGAAGAGGTTCAATGGGTGGGCAGAGTCCATATTTCACATTTGTTGATGTTTTGCACCTAAATTGCTTTAATTCCCTAAAGTTATTTAAATGCAACCAATTTAACTGATAATGCAAGTCTAACCCGGTGTCTTTTTTTTCATCGCCCGATATTTACAGAATCGGCAGAGTCCATGATAGGATAGATTGTACATGGGCTGTGGGACGAGATTAAATGGGTGGCTAGAGTCCATGATAGGGTAGAGTGTACATGGGCTGTGGGAGGAGATTAAATGGGTGTGTAGAGTCCATGATAGGGGAGAGTGTACATGGGCTGTGGGATGAGATTAAATGGGTGGGGAGAGTCCATGATAGGGGAGAGTGTACATGGGCTGTGGGAGGAGATTAAATGGGTGGGGAGAGTCCATGATAGGGGAGAGTGCACATGGGCTGTGGGAGGAGATTAAATGGGTGGGGAGAGTCCATGATAGGGGAGAGTGTACATGGGCTGTGGGAGGATATTAAATGGGTGTGTAGAGTCCACGATAGGGGAGAGTGTACATGGGCTGTGGGAGGAGATTAAATGGGTGGGGAGAGTCCATGATAGGGGAGAGTGTACATGGGCTGTGTGAGGAGATTCAATGGGTGGGTAGAGTCCATGATAGGGGAGGGTGTACATGGGCTGTGGGAGGAGATTCAATGTGTGGGTAGAGTCCATGATAGGTGAGAGTGTACACGGGCTGTGGGAGGAGATTAAATGGGTGGGTAGAGTCCATGATATGGGAGAGTGTGCACGGGCTGTGGGAGGAGATTAAATGGGTGGGTAGAGTCCATGTAAGGAGAGAGTGTACATGGGCTGTGGGAGGAGATTAAATGGGTAGATAGAGTCCAGGTTAGGGGAGAGTGTACATGGGCTGTGGGAGGAGATTAATGGGTGTGTAGAGTCCATGATAGGGGAGAGTGTCCATGGGCTGTGGGAGGAGATAAATGGGTGGATAGAGTCCATGATAGGGGAGAGTGTACATGGGCTGTGTGAGGAGATTAAATGGGTGGGTAGAGTCTGTGATAGGGGAGAGTGTACACGGGCTGTGTGAGGAGATTAAATGGGTGGGTAGAGTCTGTGATAGGGGAGAGTGTACACGGGCTGTGTGAGGAGATTAAATGGGTGAGGAGAGTCCATGATAGGGGAGAGTGTACATGGGCTGTGGGAGGAGATTCAATGGGTGGGTAGAGTCCAGTATAGGGGAGAGTGTACATGGGCTGTGGGAGGAGATTAAATGGGTGGGTTAGCCCATGATAGGGGAGAGTGGACATGGGCTGTGGGAGGAGATTCAATGGGTGGTTAGAGTCCATGATAGGGGAGAGTGTACATGGGCTGTGGGAGGAGATTAAATGGGTGGGGAGAGTCCATGATAGGGGAGAGTGTACACGGGCTGTGGGAGGAGATTCAATGGGTGGGTAGAGTCCATGATAGGGGAGAGTGTACACGGGCTGTGGGAGGAGATTAAATGGGTGGGTAGAGTCCATGATAGGGGAGAGTGTACATGGGCTGTGGGAGGAGATTAAATGGGTGGGTAGAGTCCATGATAGGGGAGAGTGTACATGAGCTGTGGGAGGAGATTCAATGGGTGGGTAGAGTCCATGATAGGGGAGAGTGTACACGGGCTGTGGGAGGAGATTAAATGGGTGGGTAGAGTCCATGATAGGGGAGAGTGTACAGGGGCTGTGGGAGGAGATTAAATGGGTGGGTAGAGTCCATGATAGGGGAGAGTGTACACGGGCTGTGGGAGGAGATTAAATGGGTGGGTAGAGTCCATGATAGGGGAGAGTGTACATGGGATGTGGAAGGAGAATAAATGGGTGTGTAGAGTCCATGATAGGAGAGAGTGTACATGGGCTGTGGGAGGAGATTAAATGGGTGGGGAGTCCATGATAGGGGAGAGTGTACATGGGCTGTTGGAGGAGATTAGATGGGTGGGTAGAGTCCATGATAGGGGAGAGTGTACATGGGCTGTGGGAGGAGATTAAATGCGTGGGTAGAGTCCGTGATAGGGGAGAGTGTACATGGGCTGTGGGAGGAGATTAAATGGGTGGGTAGAGTCCGTGATAGGGGAGAGTGTACATGGGCTGTGGGAGGAGGTTCAATGGGTGGGCAGA
Organism: Squalus acanthias; assembly: GCA_030390025.1. NCBI lineage: Eukaryota > Metazoa > Chordata > Chondrichthyes > Squaliformes > Squalidae > Squalus > Squalus acanthias. The sequence goes on along the minus strand of JASTWF010002105.1, from coordinate 20,995 downwards.
GTCCATATTTCACATTTGTTGATGTTTTGCACCTAAATTGCTTTAATTCCCTAAAGTTATTTAAATGCAACCAATTTAACTGATAATGCAAGTCTAACCCGGTGTCTTTTTTTTCATCGCCCGATATTTACAGAATCGGCAGAGTCCATGATAGGATAGATTGTACATGGGCTGTGGGACGAGATTAAATGGGTGGCTAGAGTCCATGATAGGGTAGAGTGTACATGGGCTGTGGGAGGAGATTAAATGGGTGTGTAGAGTCCATGATAGGGGAGAGTGTACATGGGCTGTGGGATGAGATTAAATGGGTGGGGAGAGTCCATGATAGGGGAGAGTGTACATGGGCTGTGGGAGGAGATTAAATGGGTGGGGAGAGTCCATGATAGGGGAGAGTGCACATGGGCTGTGGGAGGAGATTAAATGGGTGGGGAGAGTCCATGGTAGGGGAGAGTGTACATGGGCTGTGGGAGGATATTAAATGGGTGTGTAGAGTCCATGATAGGGGAGAGTGTACATGGGCTGTGTGAGGAGATTCAATGGGTGGGTAGAGTCCATGATAGGGGAGGGTGTACATGGGCTGTGGGAGGAGATTCAATGTGTGGGTAGAGTCCATGATAGGTGAGAGTGTACATGGGCTGTGGGAGGAGATTAAATGGGTAGATAGAGTCCAGGTTAGGGGAGAGTGTACATGGGCTGTGGGAGGAGATTAATGGGTGGGTAGAGTCCATGATAGGGGAGAGTGTCCATGGGCTGTGGGAGGAGATAAATGGGTGGATAGAGTCCATGATAGGGGAGAGTGTACATGGGCTGTGGGAGGAGATTAAATGGGTGGGTAGAGTCCATGATAGGGGAGAGTGTACATGGGCTGTGGGAGGAAAATAAATGGGTGGGTTGAGTCCATGATAGGGGAGAGTGTACATGGGCTGTGGGAGGAGATCAGATGGGTGGGTAGAGTCCGTGATAGGGGAGAGTGTACATGGGCTGTGGGAGGAGATTAAAAGTGTGGATAGAGTCCATGATAGGGGAGAGTGTACATGGGCTGTTGGAAGAGATTCAATGGGTGGGTAGAGTCCATGATAGGGAAGAGTGTACATGGGCTGTTGGAAGAGATTCAATGGGTGGGTAGAGTCCATGATAGGGAAGAGTGTACATGGGCTGTTGGAAGAGGTTCAATGGGTGGGCAGAGTCCATATTTCACATTTGTTGATGTTTTGCACCTAAATTGCTTTAATTCCCTAAAGTTATTTAAATGCAACCAATTTAACTGATAATGCAAGTCTAACCCGGTGTCTTTTTTTTCATCGCCCGATATTTACAGAATCGGCAGAGTCCATGATAGGATAGATTGTACATGGGCTGTGTGACGAGATTAAATGGGTGGCTAGAGTCCATGATAGGGTAGAGTGTACATGGGCTGTGGGAGGAGATTAAATGGGTGTGTAGAGTCCATGATAGGGGAGAGTGTACATGGGCTGTGGGATGAGATTAAATGGGTGGGGAGAGTCCATGATAGGGGAGAGTGTACATGGGCTGTGGGAGGAGATTCAATGTGTGGGTAGAGTCCATGATAGGTGAGAGTGTACACGGGCTGTGGGAGGAGATTAAATGGGTGGGTAGAGTCCATGATATGGGAGAGTGGACACGGGCTGTGGGAGGAGATTAAATGGGTGGGTAGAGTCCATGTAAGGGGAGAGTGTACATGGGCTGTGGGAGGAGATTAAATGGGTAGATAGAGTCCAGGTTAGGGGAGAGTGTACATGGGCTGTGGGAGGAGATTAATGGGTGGGTAGAGTCCATGATAGGGGAGAGTGTCCATGGGCTGTGGGAGGAGATTAAATGGGTGGGTAGAGTCCATGATAGGGGAGAGTGTACATGGGCTGTGGGAGGAGATTAAATGGGTGGGTAGAGTCCATGATAGGGGAGAGTGTACAAGGGCTGTGGGAGGAGATTAATGGGTGCGTAGAGTCCATGATAGGGGAGAGTGTACATGGGCTGTGGGAGGAGAATAAATGGGTGGGTTGAGTCCATGATAGGGGAGAGTGTACATGGGCTGTGGGAGGAGATTAAATGGGTGGGTAGAGTCCATGATAGGGGAGAGTGTACATGGGCTGTGGGAGGAGATTAAATGGGTGAGGAGAGTCCATGATAGGGGAGAGTGTACATGGGCTGTGGGAGGAGATTAAATGGGTGGGTAGAGTCCATGATAGGGGAGAGTGTACATGGGCTATGGGAGGAGATTAATGGGTGGGTAGAGTCCATGATAGGGGAGGGTGTACATGGGCTGGCGGGAGGAGATTAAATGGGTGAGGAGAGTCCATGATAGGGGAGAGTGTACATGGGCTGTAGGAGGAGATTAAAAGGGTGGATAGAGTCCATGATAGGGGAGAGTGTACACGGGCTGTGGGAGGAGATTAAATGGGTGGGTAGAGTCCAAGATAGGGGAGAGTGTACATGGGCTGTGGGAGGAGATTAAATGGGTAAGGAGAGTCCATGATAGGGGAGCGTGTACACGGGCTGTGGGAGGGGATTAAATGGGTGGGTAGAGTCCAAGATAGGGAAGAGTGTACATGGGCTGTTGGAAGAGATTCAATGGGTGGGTAGAGTCCATGAAAGGGAAGAGTGTACATGGGCTGTTGGAAGAGATTCAATGGGTGGGTAGAGTCCATGATAGGGAAGAGTGTACATGGGCTGTTGGAAGAGGTTCAATGGGTGGGTAGAGTCCATGAAAGGGAAGAGTGTACATGGGCTGTTGGAAGAGATTCAATGGGTGGGTAGAGTCCATGATAGGGAAGAGTGTACATGGGCTGTTGGAAGAGTTTCAATGGGTGGGTAGAGTCCATATTTCACATTTGTTGATGTTTTGCACCTAAATTGCTTTAATTCCCTAAAGTTATTTAAATGCAACCAATTTAACTGATAATGCAAGTCTAACCCGGTGTCTTTTTTTTCATCGCCCGATATTTACAGAATCGGCAGAGTCCATGATAGGATAGAGTGTACATGGGCTGTGTGAGGAGATTAAATGGGTGGGTAGAGTCCATGGTAGGGGAGAGTGTACATGGGCTGTGGGAGGAGATTAAATGGGTGGGTAGAGTCCATGATAGGGGAGAGTGTACATGGGCTGTGGGAGGAGATTAAATGGGTGGGTAGAGTCCATGATAGGGGAGAGTGTACAGGGGCTGTGGGAGGAGATTAAATGGGTGGGTAGAGTCCATGATAGGGGAGGGTGTACATGGGCTGTGGGAGGAGATTAAATGGGTGGGGAGAGTCTGTGCTAGGGGAGAGTGTACATGGGCTGTGTGAGGAGACTAAATGGGTGGGTAGAGTCCATGATAGGGGAGAGTGTTCATGGGCTGTGGGAGGAGATTAAATGGGTGTGGAGAGTCCAGGTTAGGGGAGAGTGTCCATGGGCTGTGGGAGGAGATTCAATGGGTGTGGAGAGTCCAGGTTAGGGGAGAGTGTGCCTGATGTCTGGAGTATTTGATAAATGCTCCCAACTCCATTTGGGTGACCGTCTTGCTTCCCACGGTGACTGACTGGAGAATCGGACCAGGGCATGGGGCGCTGCGATGGACGACAACTTATGGGCTGTTTCTCTGTCCCCTGCTTTGCTGCCAGAGCTGATTGATGGAAGGAAGGTAACGGAGACTGGACAGAAGAGACAATGAAATGTAGTCCGCGCTTGGGTTCTTACCCGAGAGCTCGTGGAGCGGTGCCTCATCTTTGGTCCAGACGACGGTGGGAAGCGGACTGCCGCTGACTCGACACTTCATCTGGATGGAGTCGCTGACGTTGACGGTGATGTCGGTCAGGTTGACGAGCAGACTCGGGCTCTCCTGAGCTGCAGGAACATTTAGAATGTAGCATCAGGTAAACCTTGCAGACCGTGACCTCGTGCTCAAACACACAGACAGCTCCAGCATCTTCCACTCACAACGCATCTCTGCTAATCTTGGAGAGGTTTTCTGACGGCGTGTGAGCTTTCTCTGACATTTTTTCTTGGGGCAGACAACATTGGCAAGGCCCATCCCGAGAGCATTGGTAAAGCATGCCGTGTGGGACTGGGTAAAGATGGCGGGTTCCCTTCCCTGAAGGACATCAGTGAACCAGTTGGGTTTTTACAACAATGACTGACAGCGTAGATGGACCTTTACTCTATATCTAACCCGTGCTGTACCTGCCCTGAGAGTGTTTGATGGGACAGTGTAGAGGGAGCTTTACTCTGTATATAACCCGTGCTGTACCTGCCCTGGGAGTGTTTGATGGGTCAGTGTAGAGGGAGCTTTACTCTGTATATAACCCGTGCTGTACCTGCCCTGGGAGTGTTTGATGGGACAGTGTAGAGCGAGCTTTACTCTGTATCTAACCCATGCTGTACCTGCCCTGGGAGTGTTTGATGGGTCAGTGTAGAGGGAGCTTTACTCTGTATCTAACCCGTGCTGTACCTGCCCTGGGAGTGCTTGATGGGACAGTGTAGAGGGAGCTTTACTCTGTATCTAACCCGTGCTGTACCTGCCCTGGGAGTGTTTGATGGGACAGTGTAGAGGGTGCTTTACTCTGTATCTAACCCGTGCTGTACCTGCCCTGAGAGTGTTGGAAGGGACAGTGTAGAGGGAGCTTTACTCTGTATCTAACCCGTGCTGTACCTGCCCTGGGAGTGTTTGATGGGGACAGTGTAGAGGGAGCTTTACTCTGTATCTAACCTGTGCTACACCTGCCCTGGGAGTGTTTGATGGACAGTGTAGAGGGAGCTTTACTCTGTATCTAACCTGTGCTACACCTGCCCTGGGAGTGTTTGATGGGACAGTGTAGAGGGAGCTTTACTCTGTATCTAACCTGTGCTACACCTGCCCTGGGAGTGTTTGATGGACAGTGTAGAGGGAGCTTTACTCTGTATCTAACCTGTGCTACACCTGCCCTGGGAGTGTTTGATGGAGCAGTGTAGAGGGAGCTTTACTCTGTATCTAACCCGTGCTGTACCTGCCCTGGGAGTGTTTGATGGACAGTGTAGAGGGAGCTTTACTCTGTATCTAACCCGTGCTGTTCCTGCCCTGGGAGTGTTTGATGGACAGTGTAGAGGGAGCTTTACTCTGTATCTAACCCGTGCTGTTCCTGCCCTGGGAGTGTTTGATGGACAGTGTAGAGGGAGCTTTACTCTGTATTTAACCCGTGCTGTACCTGCCCTGGGATTGTTTGATGGGGCAGTGTAGAGGGAGCTTTACTCTGTATCTAACCTATGTTGTATCTGGCCTGGGAGTCTGCACAGTTCTATCAAACGCTCCCAGGATGAGGCCCCGTCTGCTCTCTCGGGTGGATGTCAAAGATCCCACGGCCACTATTTCGCATAAGAGCAGGGGGGAGTTTTCCCCGGTGTCCTGGGGCCAATATTTATCCTTCAACCAACATCACTAAAACAGATGACCTGTTGATTATCACATTGCTGTTTGTGGGAGCTTGCTGTGCACACATTGACTGCGGCGTTTCCCGATGTTACAACACTTGAAACGTACTTTATTGGCTGTGAAGCGTTTTGGGACCTCCTGAGGTCGTAAAACAGCAACAACTCACGCCATAGAAAGGCAAGCTCTCACCATCTTTCTTTTATCTTACAAGGCTGCACATTTTCCACACGCGTGTCGCTTCTCTGCAGACCTCTGTCTGTGGCTCTCACCTCGCACTAAGACGTATTTCCTGTGGCAATGTTTCTCCCCGGTTTTCTTATTCTGTACCTCACACACGTAATCCCCCTCGTCCTTGTGCGTAATGCTGGGGATCTGAAGCTCAAGAGCCACGCCTTTCATCCGCGGGTCGGTCGTCATCACCCCCTGCAGCTTCTTTGCGTACAGATGCATGTTCTTGCACTCCAGGACCGGAGGGTCTCCCAGCTCCCCCTCCAGGGCACTGGGCAGGAGTCGGTACCAGCGCAGGTTCTCGTACGTGTAGTTGTCGGCGTTGCATCGGAGCTGCACGCTCTCTCCTTCCACTGGGATCTCCGAGGGCTGCAGGTCGATACCAAACCCTTCTGGAATACCTGGCGGGAAGGAGCAAGTTAATTCTGCTCCTCATTTCAATCTGAATGAATTACTTTGTCACCAGGGCCTCTGCGGGAAGTAGATTTGTTTATTTTGAGAACTCCGATTGAGAAAGTGCCATATCTGTTGCCACTGGCCCGAGGGTTGGTAACCAGAGGACGCAGATAATTGGCAAAAGAACCAGAGGAGAGATGAGGAGATCATTTTTTACGCAGCGAGTTGTTGTGATCTGGAATGCGCTGCCTGAAAGGGCGGTGGAAGGAGATTCAATAGAAATTTCAATTGGATAAATAATTGAAGGGGAAAATTTTGCAGAGCTATGGGGAAAGAGCAGGGGGAGTGGGACTAATTGGAGAGCTCTTTCAAAGAGCCAGCACAGGCACGATGGGCTGAATGGCCTCTTTCTGTGCTGTATCATTCTATCATTCTATGGAGGTCTCCCAATAGCACAATGAGCTTATCCAGTCAGAAGGCAGTTGCACTGCTATCTTCACGTTCTTCCTTTGGAGAACGGTGTGAAGCAGTGGGAGGAGCCGGCATGGACTCGATGGGCCGAATGGCCTCCTTCTGTGCCGTTATGACTCTATGACTTTATGACTTTATGACTGTATGCGTTGCGGGCTGATTAACATTCTGACAGGCCGCGACGTGAACGTTCCTTCCATGGGCCGTGACCATCTCTCTCCCAGCCGATCGCGGGGGGGACAGTCCTATCTGGGGTGGCGGTGGGCACCCACACCCATCGGACGCGAGTATCCCGCTGGATGTCAACCCGGAATTCCGAGCCGGGGCCCCGGTCTCCGCTCACCAGGGAGCAGGGGTTTCGAACCCTGCACCTTCTGACTCTGAAGAGTGAATGCTAGACAAGGGCTCAGTCCAGGTCAGTAGTGTGTGAGACTAGATCATAAGAGATGCCAGGCTATTCCACTTGGGTAGGCATTACTCCCACGGCCAATCTGGCCTCAACCAATGGCCACACACACACACACACACTATACCAAAACACAGGTTTGGACTCCTTATCTAAGGAAGGATATACTTGCCTTGGAGGCAGTACAACAAAGTTTCACTAGATTGATTCCTGGGATAAGAGGGCTGTCCTATGAGGAGAGATTGTGTAGATTGGGCCTATACTCTCTGGAGTTTAGAAGAATGAGAGGTGATCTCATTGAAACATATAAGATTCTTAGAGGGATTGACAGGGTAGATGCTGAGAGGTTGTTTCCCCTGGCTGGACAGTCTGGAACTAGGGGGCATAGTCTCAGGATAAGGGGTCGGCCATTTAAGACTGAGATGAGGAGGAATTTCTTCACTCAGAGGGTTGTGAATCTTTGGAATTCTCTGCCCCAGAGGGCTGTGGATGCTCAGTCGTTGAGTATATTCAAGGCTGAGATCGATAGATTTTTGGACTCTCGGGGAATCAAGGGATATGGGGATCGGGCGGGAAAGTGGAGTTGAGGTCGATGATCAGCCATGATCTTATTGAATGGCGGAGCAGGCTCGAGGGGCCAAATGGCCGACTCCTGCTCCTAATTCTTATGTTCTTATGTTTGTATTCCCTTGAATATCGAAGATTAAGGGGTGATCTAATCAAGGTGTTTAAAGTGATAAAGAGAGTTGATAAGGTAGATGGAGAGAAACTATTTCCTCTGGTGGGGGGAGTCCAGAACTAAGGGGCATAACCTTAAAATTAGAGCCAGGCCGTACAGGGGTGAAATCAGGAGTTGAGGTCGAAGATCAGCCATGATCTTATTGAATGGCGGAGCAGGCTCGAGGGGCCGTGTGGCCGACTCCTGCTCCTAATTCTTATGTTCTATCCAGCGGTTTATGGGTAGCTACCAGAGGCAACAGCCCTGGCTGGTTATTTCTTCCTTTGGCCGAGAGGCTCTGAGACCAAGTGTAAGACTCCAACGGGCTGAGGTCAGCGAACTCAAAGACAGAACTTCTGATTTTACGTCTCAGTTCCACCCTGCACAGTGCAGTTACCAATCTAGGCCACAAGGGGTGCGTTACTTGACCCTTTGCGACGTTACTGGGATTGGTTAGAGTCCCCTGGCTGCGATTCCTTCCATTAACGACAGTAAAGTTCCATTACTCACTGGTCACGTAGAAGTAGATGACCCGGTCGTCGTGTCCGACCTTGTTGAAAGCTGAACATTGGTACATGACGGAGATATTTGCGGCTTGAATCACCAGCTTGCTGACTGTCTGCCGGGGAGGAAACAACAATTAAAATGGTGAGTCTCCAGACGGGGCGACCACTGAGACCCAGCCTGAGTAGCGTTGTGTCTCTGCATCAAATAGGAACAAAGGAACAGGAGGAGGCCATTCAGCCCCCTCGAGCCTGTTACACAGGAACAGGAGGAGGCCTTTCAGCCCCCTCGAGCCTGTTACACAGGGACAGGAGGAGGCCATTCAGCCCCTCGAGCCTGTTACACAGGAACAAGAGGAGGCTATTCAGCCCCCTCGAGCCTGTTACACAGGAACAGGAGGAGGCCATTCAGCCCCTCGAGCCTGTTACACAGGAACAAGAGGAGGCCATTCAGCCCCTCGAGCCTGTTACACAGGAACAGGAGGAGGCCATTCAGCCCCCTCGAGCCTGTTACACAGGAACAGGAGGAGGCCATTCAGCCCCTCGAGCCTGTTACACAGGAACAGGAGGAGGCTATTCAGCCCCTCGAGCCTGTTCCGCCATTCAATGAGATCATGGCTGATCTGTGACCGAACTCCATATACCCACCTTTGCCCCGTATCCCTTAATATCTTTGGTTAACAGAAAGCTATCAATCTCAGATTAAAAATTAACAATTGATCCAGCATCAATTGATGTTTGCGGAAGAGAGTTCCAAACTTCTACCACCCTTTGTGTGTTGAAGTGTTTCCTAACTTCACTCCTGAAAGGTCTGGCTCTAATTTTTAGACTATGCCCCCTAGTCCTAGACTCCCCAACCAGCGGAAATAGTTTCTCTCTCTCTACCCTATCTGTTCCCCTTAATATCCTGAAAACTTTGATCAGATCACCCCTTGACCTTCTAAAATGACTGTGCAAGATGTCAGAGTTAGTGGCTGCAGCACCGACTGCCCTCTTTATATTGCACAACCCGCTTGTTGTCTTTGTATCTTCGCCCTCTACCCTTGGAGACCGGTGTGAAGTAGTGGAAGGGTTCACGGGCTGATTGACAGTCAGACAGGCCACGGCGTGAACGCTCCTTCCATGGCCGTGACCATCTTCCTCCCAGCCGATGGGGGGAATTCCCTCCCTAAACCTCTCTGCCTCTCTCGCTCCTCCTTTAAGACGCTCCTTAAAACCTCCCTCTTTGACCAAGCTTTTGGTCGCCTGTCCTAATATCTCCTTATGTGGCTCGGTGTCAAATTTTGTCTGATAATCGCTCCTGTGAAGCACCTTGGGACGTTTTACTATGTTAAAGGCGCTGTGTAAAGACAAGTTGTTGGTGTCGATAGAGTTAGAAAGAAAAACGATTAGTGGGTGACTGAGTGGCGAGTTACCTTGTTTCTCCCCTCCAGAATCTCGGTGCTTGTTTCAATGCTCTCGATCCTGTTGATGGTGGTCCCTGCCGAGATGTCCCTCCAATCTTGGCACTCGGGGGTCCTATCCCGAGGTCGGCGCACCATGGCTGCGCGACGAGCCCTAAGGCCGTGAGGGAAACAAACACAAAGGTTACAACTGTCGGGAAAGACTGAACAGGCTGGGGCTCTTTTCTCTAGAAAAGAGAAGACTGAGGGGTGACCTGATAGAGGTCTTTAGGATTATGAAAGGTTTTGATAGGGTAGACGTAGAGAGAATGTTTCCACTTGTGGGGGAGACCAGAACTCGGGACCATCGATATCAGATAGTCACTAATAAATCCAATAGGGAATTCAGGAGAAACTTCTTCACCCAGAGAGTGGTGAGAATGTGGAACTCGCTCCCACAGGGAGTGGTTGAGGCGAACAGCAGTAGATGCATTCAGGAGAAGCTGGATAAACACATGAGGGAGAAAGGAATAGAAGGATATGCTGATAGGGTGAGATGAAGAGGGGTGGGAGGAGGCTCGTGTGGAGCAACTTAAAGGTGGCGGGGCAAGTTGATAAGCGGGTTAAAAAAGCCTATGGGTTACTTGGGATTATAAATAGAGGAATAGAATGTAAAAGCAAAGAGATCATGCCGGAACTTGATAAATCACTGGTTAGGCCTCAGCTGGAGTATTGTGGACAATTCTGGGCCCCACACTTCAGGAAAGGTATAACGGCCTATCAAAGGGTGCAGAGGAGGTTTACCAGGATGTTACCAGGGATGAGGAGAGGTTGGAAAAGTTCGGACTGTTCTCCTTGGAACAAAGAAGGTTAAGAGATGACCCAATGGAGGTTTTCAAGGTGATGAGAGATGTTGAGTAAACAGTGAAAAACTATTCCCTCTGGCGAGTGGGTCAATAACCAGATTCAAAATCATTGGTAAAAGATAAGGAGAAATGTTTTCACTCAGAGAGTTGTGGGGATCTGGAACGCTCGACCTGGAAAGGTGGTGGAAGCTGATTCCATCAATAATTTTAAAAGGGAGTCGGACGGGTTCTGGAGGATGAGGAACTGACAGGGTTACGGACAAAAAGCAGGGGATGTGGGACTGAGCACGACTGCTCTTTCTAAGAGCCAGCACAGGCACGACGGGCCGAATGGCCTCCTTCTGTGCTGTAAATTCGATGTAATTCTCTGAATTTCCCAATGAAAGCTGCCACGGTGGACTCAAAGTGGGCAGATTTCTCCTTTGAGCCACGCTGGTAAAAGCAAGCTGCAAGCATCTGCCTTACTTTGTGACATCTTGTTTTGTCTGGTGGTTGGGACACCACAGGACATCAGTGAGACATAATCAGTGTCATGAGGAACTGAGCCTTGTCCTGGGGCACGCGTTAGGAGAAGCTCACAGGCAGCTGGAGAAAAACAGGAAGAAGACCGAGAGTAGGGATTACTCCAGCATCCTCTCAGCTTGAAACAAGCAGCAATGTCTTGGCAGAAAAGAGGCAGCCAAGACTTCATCGCCGTGTCTGTTTCCTGACCAAATTGCCGTTTGACAAAGTGTCTTAGTTATTTAAAGGTGCACCGTCGCTTTATCCTGAGGCTGGTCCAAATAAATCAAATGACCCTTTCATAAAATACGCTGACATATAGCTCAGCAACGACACACGGTTCAATGGTGTGAATTCTCTTGCCAGCTTTTAAATGTTTAAGATTTGTGGTTTTATTTTTCTCTCGCTTGCGTGCAATCCCAGATTTTAACATCCTTCGCTGGCTCTGTGTATCACTTGATGTGGCTTCACTCCGATACTTCAGCTCATAATCCAGGCTGACACTCCCAGTGCAGTACTGAGGGAGCGCCGCACTGTCGGAGGGTCAGTACTGAGGGAGCGCCGCACTGTCGGAGGGGCAGTACTGAGGGAGCGCCGCACTGTCGGAGGGGCAGTACTGAGGGAGCGCCGCACTGTCGGAGGGGCAGTACTGAGGGAGCGCTGCACTGTCGGAGGGGCAGTACTGAGGGAGCGCTGCACTGTCGGAGGGGCAGTACTGAGGGAGCGCCGCACTGTCGGAGGGGCAGTACTGAGGGAGCGCTGCACTGTCGGAGGGGCAGTACTGAGGGAGCGCTGCACTGTCGGAGGGGCAGTACTGAGGGAGCGCTGCACTGTCGGAGGGGCAGTACTGAGGGAGCGCTGCACTGTCGGAGGGGCAGTAGGGAGGGAGCGCTGCACTGTCGGAGGGGCAGTACGGAGGGAGTGCTGCACTGTCGGAGGGGCAGTAGGGAGGGAGCGCTGCACTGTCGGAGGGGCAGTACTGAGGGAGTGCTGCACTGTCGGAGGGGCAGTACTGAGGGAGCGCCGCACTGTCGGAGGGTCAGTACTGAGGGAGTGCTGCACTGTCGGAGGGGCAGTACTGAGGGAGCGCTGCACTGTCGGAGGGGCAGTACTGAGGGAGCGCTGCACTGTCGGAGGGGCAGTACTGAGGGAGCGCTGCACTGTCGGAGGGGCAGTACTGAGGGAGCGCTGCACTGTCGGAGGGGCAGTAGGGAGGGAGCGCTGCACTGTCGGAGGGGCAGTACGGAGGGAGTGCTGCACTGTCGGAGGGGCAGTAGGGAGGGAGCGCTGCACTGTCGGAGGGGCAGTACTGAGGGAGTGCTGCACTGTCGGAGGGGCAGTACTGAGGGAGCGCTGCACTGTCGGAGGGGCAGTACTGAAGGAGCGCTGCACTGTGGGAGGGGCAGTACTGAGGGAGCGCTGCACTGTCGAGGGGCAGTACTGAGGGAGCGCCGCACTGTAGAGGGGCAGTACTGAGGGAGCGCTGCACTGTTGGAGGGGCAGTACTGAGGGAGCGCTGCACTGTCGGAGGGGCAGTACTGAGGGAACGCCGCACTGTAGAGGGGCAGTACTGAGGGAGCGCTGCACTGTCGGAGGGGCAGTACTGAGGGAACGCCGCACTGTAGAGGGGCAGTACTGAGGGAGCGCTGCACTGTCGAGGGGCAGTACTGAGGGAGCGCCGCACTGTCGGAGGGGCTGTACTGAGGGAGCGCTGCACTGTCAGAGGGGCAGTACTGAGGGAGCGCTGCACTGTCGAGGGGCAGTACTGAGGGAGCGTCGCACTGTCGGAGGGGCAGTACTGAGGGAGCGCCGCACTGTCGGAGGGGCAGTACTGAGGGAGTGCTGCACTGTCGGAGGGACAGTACTGAGGGAGCCCTGCACTGTCGGAGAGGTGGTACTGAGGGAGCGCTGCACTGTCGGAGGGGCAGTACTGAGGGAGTGCCGCACTGTCGGAGGGGCAGTACGGAGGGAGTGCTGCACTGTCGGAGGGGCAGTACTGAGGGAGCCCTGCACTGTCGGAGAGGCGGTACTGAGGGAGCGCTGCACTGTCGGAGGGGCAGTACTGAGGGAGCACTGCACTGTCATAGGGGCAGTACTGAGGGAGCGCTGCACCGTCGGAGGGGCAGTACTGAGGGAGCACTGCACTGTCGGAGGGGCAGTACTGAGGGAGCGCTGCACTGTTGGAGAGAGCTGTATTGTTGGAGCGCTGCACTGTCGGAGGGAGCGGTATTGTTGGAACGCTGCACTGTCGGAGGGAGCAGTATTGTTGGAGCGATGCACTGTCGGAGAGAGCAGTATTGCTGGAACGCTGCACTGTCGGAGGGAGCAGTATTGTTGGAACGCTGCACTGTCGGAGGGAGCAGTATTGTTGGAGCGATGCACTGTCGGAGGGAGCAGTATTGTTGGAACGCTGCACTGTCGGAGGGAGCAGTATTGTTGGAGCGCTGCACTGTCGGAGGGAGCGGTATTGTTGGAGCGATGCACTGTCGGAGGGAGCAGTATTGTTGGAGCGATGCACTGTCGGAGGGAGCAGTATTGTTGGAGCGATGCACTGTCGGAGGGAGCAGTATTGTTGGAGCGATGCACTGTCGGAGGGAGCAGTATTGTTGGAGCGATGCACTGTCGGAGGGAGCAGTATTGTTTGAACGCTGCACTGTCGGAGGGAGCTGTATTGTTACAACGCTGCACTGTCGGAGGGAGCAGTATTGTTGGAACGCTGCACTGTCGGAGGGAGCAGTATTGTTACAACGCTGCACTGTCGGAGGGAGCAGTATTGTTGGAACGTTGCACTGTCGGAGGGAGCAGTATTGTTGGAGCAATGCACTGTCGGAGGGAGCAGTATTGTTGGAGCGATGCACTGTCGGAGGGAGCGGTATTGTTGGAGCGCTGCACTGTCGGAGGGAGCAGTATTGTTGGAGCGCTGCACTGTCGGAGGGAGCTGTATTGTTGGACCGCTGCACTGTCGGAGGGGCAGTACTGAGGGAGCGCCGCACTGTCGGAGGGGCAGTACTGAGGGAGTGCTGCACTGTCGGAGGGGCAGTACTGAGGGAGCGGCGCACTGTCGGAGGGGCAGTACTGAGGGAGCGCCGCACTGTCGGAGGGGCAGTACTGAGGGAGTGCTGCACTGTCGGAGGGGCAGTACTGAGGGAGTGCCGCACTGTCGGAGGGGCAGTACTGAGGGAGTGCTGCACTGTCGGAGGGGCAGTACTGAGGGAGCGGCGCACTGTCGGAGGGGCAGTACTGAGGGAGTGCCGCACTGTCGGAGGGGCAGTACTGAGGGAGCGCCGCACTGTCGGAGGGGCAGTACTGAGGGAGTGCTGCACTGTCGGAGGGGCAGTACTGAGGGAGTGCCGCACTGTCGGAGGGGCAGTACTGAGGGAGTGCTGCACTGTCGGAGGGGCAGTACTGAGGGAGTGCTGCACTGTCGGAGGGGCAGTACTGAGGGAGTGCTGCACTGTCGGAGGGGCAGTACTGAGGGAGCGCTGCACTGTGGGAGGGGCAGTACTGAGGGAGCGCTGCATTGTCGGAGGGGCAGTACTGAGGGAGTGCTGCACTGTCGGAGGGGCAGTACTGAGGGAGCACCGCACTGTCGGAGGGGCAGTACTGAGGGAGCACCGCACTGTCGGAGGGGCAGTACTGAGGGAGTGCTGCACTGTCGGAGGGGCAGTATTGTTGGAGTGCTGCACTGTTGCAGTATTTCCAGCAAAGCTTTCTGACCCCTTAAAAATTGTTGAGGGAGATGAAGTTTTTGGCCCGTTTCTCGGAGGTGGAAGCGATGCAGGATTTTAATTTGAGATCAGAGGACAGGATGGAACCAAACAGTGTATAAAACGTGGTGTAACATCTCGAGTTAGTTAAATAACAACAACAACCACTTGTATTTATACAGCACCTTTAACATAGTCACAGGTGTATTATAAGACAAAAAATTTGACACCGAGCCACATAAGATATTAGGGCAGGTGACCAAAAGATTGGTCAAAGTGGTGGGTTTTAGGAAGCATCTTAAAGGAGGAGAGAGAGGTGGCGAGGCGGAGAGGTTTAGGGAGGGAATTCCAGAGTTTAGGGCCCAGGCAACAGAAGGCACGGCCGCCAATGGTGGAGCGATTAAAATCAGGGATGCTCAAGAGGGCAGAATTAGAGGAGCGCAGATATCTCGGGGGGGAGGGGGGGGGCGGTGTTGTGGGGCTGGAGGAGATTACAGAGATAGGGAGGAGCGAGGCCATGGAGGGATTTGAAAACAAGGATGAGAATTTTGAAATCGAGGTGTTGCTTAACCGGGAGCCAATGTAGGTCAGCGAGCACAGGGTTTGATGGGTGAACGGGACTTGGTGCGAGTTAGAACACGGGGCAGCAGAGTTTTGGATGACCTCAAGTTACATAGATACATAGATACATAGAAGATAGGAGCAGGAGTAGGCCATCCGGCCCTTCGAGCCTGCTCCGCCATTTAATGAGATCATGGCTGATCCTTCAATTCAGTATCCCGTCCCCGCCTTCTCTCCGTAACCCTTAACCCCTTTTGCCTGTAGAAATATATCTAATTCCCTCTTAAATATATTTAATGAGCTGGCGTACACTGCCCTCTGTGGCAATGAGTTCCACAGGTTCACCACTCTCTGAGTGAAGAAATTCCCCCTCATTTCTGTCCTAAATGGTTTAGCCCTTATCCTTAAATTATGTCCTCTAGTTCTGTTCTCACCCGCCAAGGGAAACATTCCTTCTGCATCTAATCTGTCTAGACCTGTCAGAATTTTATACACTTCTATGAGGTCCCCTCTCAATCTTCTAAACTCCAGTGTGTACATCCCTAAACTACATAGTCTCTCCTCATAGGTCAATCCCGCCATTCCTGGTATCAGCCTGGTGAATCGCCGCTGCACCCCCTCCATGGCAAGAACATCTTTCCTCAGATGAGGCGACCAAAACTGTACACAGTACTCGAGGTGTGGTCTCACCAGTGCCCTGTACAGCTGCAGCAAGGTATCCCTGTTCCTGTATTCCAACCCTTTTGCTATGAAGGCCAGCATACCGTTTGCCTTCTTGACCGCCTGTTGCACCTGCATGCTCGCCTTCAGTGACTGGTGTACAAGAACACCCAGGTCTCTCTGTACTTCCCCCTCTCCCAATTTATTGCCATTTAAATAATAATTTGCCCTCCCGTTCCTGCACCCAAGGTGGATAACTTCGCACTTGTCCACATTATAGTGCATCTGCCATTTATCCGCCCAATCACCCAGTCTGTCCAAATCGCTCTGGAGCTTCCTGGTCTCCTCCTCTGAGCCCACCCCCCCCTCCTAGTTTAGTGTCGTCTGCAAATTTGGAAATGCTGCATTCGACTCCCTGATCCAGGTCATTAATATAAATTGTGAACAGCTGGGGACCCAGGACAGATCCCTGTGGTACCCCACTTGTTACTGCCTGCCATTCAGAAAATGAGCCGTTTATTCCAACTCTCTGTTTTCTATCTGACAGCCAGTTCTCTATCCACGTCAATACTTTCCCCTTTATCCCATGAGCTTCAATTTTCCATGCTAATCTTTTATGTGGGACCTTATCGAAGGCCTTTTGGAAGTCCAGGTACACCACATCTACTGGCTCTCCCCCATCTATTTTACCAGTTACTCCCTCAAAAAATTCCAATAGATTAGTCAAGCACGATTTACCCTTTGTAAATCCATGTTGACTCTGTCCTATCCTGTCCCCATTTGCTAAGTGCTCGGCTATTTCATCCTTAATGATGGACTCCAGCATTTTGCCCACAACTGATGTAAGGCTTACAGGTCTGTAATTACCTGCTTTTTCCCTACCCCCCTTTTTGAATAGTGGGGTAACGTTAGCTACCCTCCAATCCATGGGCACTGTTCCCGAGTCTAATGAATTCTGAAAAATCATGCTTAGTGCATCCGCTATCTCTAGGGCCACCTCCTTCAGTACCCTAGGATGCATGTTATCAGGCCCTGGGGATTTGTCCGCCTTCAATCCCTTTAGCTTCCTTAACACCATATCCTTAGAGATATTGATTTGCGTCAGTTCCTCCTTTGCCAATGTCCCTATTTTTCCCGATATCCCAGGGAGGTTTTTTGTGTCTTCCTTCGTAAAGACTGACCCAAAGTATGCATTTAGTTGGTCTGCCATTTCCTTATTTCCCATTATATATTCCCCCGTATCTGACTGCAATGGACCAACTTTGGTTTTCACCAGTCTTTTCCTCTTGATATACTTATAAAAGCTTTTGGAGTTAGTTTTTATATTTTCCGCCAGCTTGCTTTCGTAAGCTATTTTGCCCTTCTTGATTAAGCCCTTTGCCCTCCTTTGCTCTATCTTAAACTGTTCCCAATCTTCCGCTCTGGCGCGTTTTTTGGCTATTTTATACGCCCTATCTTTGGATTTTATGCTGTCTCTAATTTCCCCTGTTATCCACGGTTGAGTCACCTTTTTAGATTTCCTTTTATGCCAGATTGGTATAAACAATTTTTGCAATTTTGTCATTCTATCTTTAAATGCTTGCCATTGTTTATCTACCTCCAGTCCTCCCAGGAACGTTGTCCAATCAGACCTACTCAGTTCCCGTCTAATGGCATCATAATTCCCCTTGTTTAAATTCAGGACCTGAGTCTCTGAGTCAATTTCTTCGCTCTCCATTTCGAGTGAGAAATCGATCATGTTATGATCGCTCTGACCCAAGGGTCCCCGTACAACAAGATTACTAATTAGTCCCTTCTCATTGCACAGTACCCAGTCCAATATAGCCTGGGTTTACGTAGGGTGGAATGTGGGAGGCCAGCCAGGAGTGCGTTGGAATAGTCAAGTCTAGAGGTAACAAAGGCATGGATGAGGGTTTCAGCAGCAGATGAGCTGAGCCAGGGGCGGAGACGGGCGATGTTACGGAAGTGGAAGTAAGTGGGCTTATGTTTCGATGAGATCCCCTCTCATTCTTCTATACTCCAGCAAGTATAAGCCCTCTCATCCCAGGAATCAATCTAGTGAACCTTCGTTGAACCGCCTCCAAGGCAAGTATATCCTTCCTCAGATAAGGAGACCAAAATTGTCCACAGTACTCCAGGTGTGCTCTGACCAAAGCCCTGTACAATTGCAGTAAGACTTCCTTACTCTTATACTGCATCCCCCTTGCAGTAAAAGCCAACAGACCATTTGCCTCCGAAGTGCTTGCTGTACCTGTTGTGACCAAGAGTTTGGAGCAAGTGGTAGGTTTTACGGGGAATCTTAAACGAATACAAGACCTGAGAACAGGGCCAGAGCTTGATTGGATTAGTTTAGATCTGTGACTCTCTGTACTCACAGGCTGCGGTAGTAGTTCAAGCCACACGGCCCCCATGGCCTCCAGTGCCATTGTATTTTGGCAGGAGCAGGAATCCCGTAGACGGTGCAGGTCAGTGTCTGGCGACTCCCGCGTGGGTAGATGTTGGTCGGGGAAGCCACTTCCTTCTCGTGGATCTGAGGTGGGACTGTTGGGGGGAAAGAAAGAGGCAGTGTGTTTGACTCCAGCCCGAGAGAGAGAGACCCCCCAATACAGACACCCCTGACACAGAACCCACCCGATACACAATCTGACGATTCTGTAAATATCGGGCGATGAAAAAAAAGACACCGAGTTAGACTTGCATTATCAGTTAAATTGGTTGCATTTAAATAACTTTAGGGAATCAAAGCAATTTAGGTGCAAAACATCAACAAATGTGAAATATGGACTCTACCCACCCATTTAATCTCCTCCCACAGCCCGTGTACACTCTCCCCTATCATGGACTCTACCCACCCATTGAATCTCCTTCCACAGCCCATGTAGACTCTCCCCTATCATGGACTCTACCCACCCATTTAATCTCCTCCCACAGCCCATGTACACTCTCCCCTATCATGGACTCTACCCACCCATTTAATCTCCTCCCACAGCCCATGTAGACTCTCCCCTATCATGGACTCTCCCCACCCATTTAATCTCCTCCCACAGCCCATGTAGACTCTCCCCTATCATGGACTCTACCCACCCATGATGTGGAGATGCCGGTGTTGGACTGGGGTGGACAAATGTGAGAAGTCGAACAACACCAGGTTATAGTCCAACAGCTTTATTTGAAATCTCTTCACTTCACCTGATGAAGGAGCAGCGCTCCGAAAGCTTGTGATTTCAAATAAAGCTGTTGGACTATAACCTGGTGTTGTGCGACTTCTCACTTCTACCCACCCATTCAGATTCTTTCACCAACTGTTTGATGAGCAATGTCCGTTTTGAAACATGCACTGCCTCAGTGGGTAGGTGGCCCCTCCATTGTGACAGGGAACCCCCAGTGAGAGTCAGTGTGTGTGGAACTGTACCCCAGTGAGAGTCAGTGCCTGTGGAACTGTACCCCAGTGAGAGTTAGTGTCTGTGGAACTGTACCCCAGTGAGAGTCAGTGTCTGTGGAACTGTAACCCAGTGAGAGTCAGTGTCTGTGGAACCTGTACCCCAGTGAGAGTCAGTGTCTGTGGAACTGTACCCCAGTGAGAGTCAGTGTCTGTGGAACCTGTACCCCAGTGAGAGTCAGTGCCTGTGGAACTGTACCCCAGTGAGAGTCAGTGCCTGTGGAACTGTACCCCAGTGAGAGTCAGTGTCTGTGGAACTGTACCCCAGTGAGAGTCAGTGTCTGTGGAACTGTACCCCAGTGAGAGTCAGTGTCTGTGGAACTGTACCCCAGTGAGAGTCAGTGTCTGTGGAACTGTACCCCAGTGAGAGTCAGTGCCTGTGGAACTGTACCCCAGTGAGAGTCAGTGCCTGTGGAACTGTACCCCAGTGAGAGTCAGTGTCTGTGGAACCTGTACCCCAGTGAGAGTCAGTGTCTGTGGAACTGTATCCCAGTGAGAGTCAGTGTCTGTGGAACTGTACCCCAGTGAGTCAGTGTCTGTGGAACTGTACCCCAGTGAGTCAGTGTCTGTGGAACTGTACCCCAGTGAGAGTCAGTGTCTGTGGAACTGTACCCCAGTGAGAGTCAGTGTCAGTGGAACTGTTCCCCAGTGAGAGTCAGTGTCTGTGGAACTGTACCCCAGTGAGAGTCAGTGTCAGTGGAACTGTACCCCAGTGAGAGTCAGTGTCTGTGGAACTGTACCCCAGTGAGAGTCAGTGTCTGTGGAACTGTACCCCAGTGAGAGTCAGTGTCTGTGGAACTGTACCCCAGTGAGAGTCAGTGTCTGTGGAACTGTACCCCAATAAGAGTCAGTGTCTGTGGAACTGTACCCCAATGAGAGTCAGTGTCTGTGGAACTGTACCCCAGTGAGAGTCAGTGTCTGTGGAACTGTACCCCAGTGAGAGTCAGTGTCTGTGGAACTGTACCCCAGTGAGAGTCAGTGTCTGTGGAACTGTACCCCAGTGAGAGTCAGTGTCTGTGGAACTGTACCCCAGTGAGAGTCAGTGTCTGTGGAACTGGACCCCAGTGAGAGTCAGTGTCTGTGGAACTGTACCCCAGTGAGAGTCAGTGTCTGTGGAACTGTACCCCAGTGAGAGTCAGTGCCTGTGGAACTGTACCCCAGTGAGAGTCAGTTTCTGTGGAACTGTACCCCAGTGAGAGTCAGTGTCTGTGGAACTGTACCCCAGTGAGAGTCAGTGTCTGTGGAACTGTACCCCAGTGAGAGTCAGTGTCTGTGGAACTGTACCCCAGTGAGAGTCAGTGTCTGTGGAACTGTACCCCAGTGAGAGTCAGTGTCTGTGGAACTGTACCCCAGTGAGTGAAGATGTGCAATGCTGTGGATGAAGATGAGTAATACTGAATCCGGCTAGCTGTGACATCCAAATCCAAAGTAATTGGGAATTATTCTTTTGAATCCGGTGTCGGAACAGAATTCCTGGATTCACCCCACAACAGATCGACCCGCGGAGTGAACTAACGCGGAATCTTTCCCCCCTCGTTCCCGGGTCTTTTACCGTTGACCACAAGCTGCAGCTCTAGACGTTCCACGAGATTGGCCTTGGAGTTTTGGAGCACGATGGTGTAGCGTCCGGCATCCTGCTCTGACACCTCTCCAATCACCAAACCCAGCACAGAAAGCTTCATCTTGTGAAAGGGCGGGGCTTTGTTGATCAGCTTTCCATCTTTCAACCTGAAACAAAGCAGAGGTTCACCTGGG
>JASTWF010002104.1:0-38590 GCA_030390025.1 Squalus acanthias | reverse complement strand
GAATGGGCCCACAGACACAGTGGGGAGAATGGGTCCAGACACAGTGGGGAGAATGGGTCCCAGACACAGTGGGGAGAATGGTCCAGACACAGTGGGGAGAATGGGTCCCACACAGTGGGGAGAATGGGTCCACAGACACAGTGGGGAGAATGGGCCCACACAGTGGGGAGAATGGGTCCACACAGTGGGGAGAATGGGTCCACAGACACAGTGGGGAGAATGGGCCCACACACAGTGGGAGAATGGGTCCACACAGTGGGGAGAATGGGTCCAGACACAGTGGGGAGAATGGGTCACAGACACAGTGGGGAGAATGGGTCCACACAGTGGGGAGAATGGGCCCACAGACACAGTGGGGAGAATGGGTCCACACAGTGGGGAGAATGGGTCCACACAGTGGGGGAGAATGGGTCCACACAGTGGGGAGAATGGGTCCACACAGTGGGGAGAATGGGTCCACAGACACAGTGGGGAGAATGGGCCAGGCACACAGTGGGGAGAATGGTCCACACAGTGGGGAGAATGGGTCCACAGACACAGTGGGGAGAATGGGTCCACAGACACAGTGGGGAGAATGGGTCCCAGACACAGTGGGGAGAATGGGCCCACAGACACAGTGGGGAGAATGGGTCCACAGACACAGTGGGGGAGAATGGGTCCACACAGTGGGGAGAATGGGTCCACAGACACAGTGGGGAGAATGGGCCACAGACACAGTGGGGAGAATGGGTCCACACAGTGGGGAGAATGGGTCCACAGACACAGTGGGGAGAATGGGTCCACACAGTGGGGAGAATGGGTCCACAGACACAGTGGGAGAATGGGTCCACACAGTGGGGAGAATGGGTCCCAGACACAGTGGGGAGAATGGGTCCCACACAGTGGGGAGAATGGGTCCCACACAGTGGGGAGAATGGGCCCACACAGTGGGGAGAATGGGCCCAGAGACACAGTGGGGAGAATGGGTCCCACAGACACAGTGGGGAGAATGGGTCCACACAGTGGGGAGAATGGGTCCACAGACACAGTGGGGAGAATGGGTCCACAGACACAGTGGGGAGAATGGGTCCACACAGTGGGGAGAATGGGTCCACAGACACAGTGGGGAGAATGGGCCCACAGACAGTGGGGAGAATGGGTCCACACAGTGGGGAGAATGGGCCACAGACACAGTGGGGAGAATGGGTCCACACAGTGGGGAGAATGGTCCACACAGTGGGGAGAATGGGTCCACACAGTGGGGAGAATGGGTCCACAGACACAGTGGGGAGAATGGGTCCACACAGTGGGGAGAATGGGCCCAGACACAGTGGGGAGAATGGGCCCACACAGTGGGGAGAATGGGCCACAGACACAGTGGGGAGAATGGGCCCACACAGTGGGGAGAATGGGTCCAGACACAGTGGGGAGAATGGGCCCACACAGTGGGGAGAATGGGTCCACAGACACAGTGGGGGAGAATGGGCCACAGACACAGTGGGGAGAATGGGTCCACAAAGTGGGAGAATGGGTCCCACAGACACAGTGGGGAGAATGGGTCCACACAGTGGGAGAATGGGTCCACACAGTGGGGAGAATGGGTCCAGCACAGTGGGGAGAATGGGTCCACAGACACAGTGGGGAGAATGGGTCCACACAGTGGGGAGAATGGGCCCACAGACACAGTGGGGAGAATGGGTCCACAGACACAGTGGGGAGAATGGGTCCAGACACAGTGGGGAGAATGGTCCACAGACACAGTGGGGAGAATGGGTCCACACAGTGGGGAGAATGGGTCCACAACACTGTGGGGAGAATGGGCCCAGACACAGTGGGGAGAATGGGTCCAGACACAGTGGGGAGAATGGGGCCACAACACAGTGGGGAGAATGGGCCACAGACACAGTGGGGAGAATGGGTCCACACAGTGGGGAGAATGGTCCACAGACACAGTGGGAGAATGGGTCCACACAGTGGGGAGAATGGGTCCACACAGTGGGAGAATGGGCCCACAGACACAGTGGGGAGAATGGGCCACAGACACAGTGGGGAGGAATGGGTCCACAGACACAGTGGGAGAATGGGCCCAGACACAGTGGGGAGAATGGGTCCAGACACAGTGGGGAGAATGGGCCACACAGTGGGGAGAATGGGTCCACACAGTGGGGAGAATGGTCCACACAGTGGGGGAGAATGGGTCCACACAGTGGGGAGAATGGGTCCACACAGTGGGGAGAATGGGTCCCACACAGTGGGAGAATGGGCCACACAGTGGGGAGAATGGGTCCACAGACACAGTGGGGAGAATGGGTCCACACAGTGGGGAGAATGGGTCCACACAGTGGGGAGAATGGGCCCACACAGTGGGAGAATGGGTCCACAGACACAGTGGGGAGAATGGGCCACAGACACAGTGGGGAGAATGGGTCACACACAGTGGGGAGAATGGTCCACAGACACAGTGGGGAGAATGGGCCCACAGAACACAGTGGGGAGAATGGGCCCACACAGTGGGGAGAATGGGTCCACACAGTGGGGAGAATGGGCCCACAGACACAGTGGGGAGAATGGGCCCACACAGTGGGGAGAATGGGCCCACACAGTGGGGAGAATGGGCCCACAGACACAGTGGGGAGAATGGGTCCACACAGTGGGGAGAATGGGCCCACAGACACAGTGGGGAGAATGGGCCCACACAGTGGGGTGAATGGGCCCACAGACACAGTGGGAGAATGGGTCCACACAGTGGGGTGAATGGGCCCACAGACACAGTGGGGAGAATGGGTCCACAGACACAGTGGGGAGAATGGGCCACAGACACAGTGGGGAGAATGGGACCACAGACACAGTGGGGAGAATGGGTCCACAGACACAGTGGGGAGATGGGTCCAGAGACACAGTGGGGAGAATGGGCCCAAACACAGTGGGGAGAATGGGTCCACACAGTGGGGAGAATGGTCCACACAGTGGGGAGAATGGGTCCACACAGTGGGGAGAATGGGTCCACAACAGTGGGGAGAATGGGTCCACAGACAGTGGGAGAATGGGCCCACAGACACAGTGGGGAGAATGGGTCCACAGACACAGTGGGGAGAATGGGCCCACAGACACAGTGGGGAGAATGGGTCCACACAGTGGGGAGAATGGGTCCCAGACACAGTGGGGAGAATGGGTCCACACAGTGGGGAGAATGGGTCCACACAGTGGGGAGAATGGGCCACAGACACAGTGGGGAGAATGGGTCCACAGACACAGTGGGGAGAATGGGTCCACACAGTGGGGAGAATGGGCCCACAGACACAGTGGGGAGAATGGGTCCCAGACACAGTGGGGAGAATGGGTCCCACACAGTGGGGAGAATGGGTCCACACAGTGGGGAGAATGGGCCACAGACACAGTGGGGAGAATGGGCCCACACAGTGGGGAGAATGGGCCCACAGACACAGTGGGGAGAATGGGTCCACACAGTGGGAGAATGGGCCACAGACACAGTGGGGAGAATGGTCCACAGACACAGTGGGGAGAATGGGTCCACACAGTGGGGAGAATGGGCCACAGACACAGTGGGGAGAATGGGCCCACACAGTGGGGAGAATGGGTCCACACAGTGGGGAGAATGGGCCCACAGACACAGTGGGGAGAATGGGCCCACACAGTGGGGAGAATGGGCCCACACATTGGGGAGAATGGGCCCACAGACACAGTGGGGAGAATGGGTCCCACACACAGTGGGGAGAATGGGCCCAGAGACACAGTGGGGAGAATGGGCCCACACAGTGGGGAGAATGGGCCCACAGACACAGTGGGGAGAATGGGTCCACACAGTGGGGAGAATGGGCCCAGACACAGTGGGGAGAATGGGCCCCAGACACAGTGGGGAGAATGGGTCCACAGACACAGTGGGGAGAATGGGTCCAGCACAGTGGGGAGAATGGGCCCACAGACACAGTGGGGAGAATGGGTCCACACAGTGGGGAGAATGGGCCCACAGACACAGTGGGGAGAATGGGCCCAGACACAGTGGGGAGAATGGGTCCACACAGTGGGGAGAATGGGTCAACACAGTGGGGAGAATGGGTCCACAGACACAGTGGGGAGAATGGGGCCCACACAGTGGGGAGAATGGGCCACAGACACAGTGGGGAGAATGGGTCCACACAGTGGGGAGAATGGGTCCACACAGTGGGGAGAATGGGTCCACACAGTGGGGAGAATGAGCCCACACAGTGGGGAGAATGGGCCCACGGACACAGTGGGGAGAATGGGCCCACAGACACAGTGGGGAGAATGGGTCCACACAGTGGGGAGAATGGGTCCACAGACACAGTGGGGAGAATGGGCCACAGACACAGTGGGGAGAATGGGTCCAGACACAGTGGGGAGAATGGGTCCACACACAGTGGGGAGAATGGGCCCACAGACACAGTGGGGAGAATGGGTCCACACAGTGGGGAGAATGGGTCCACACAGTGGGGAGAATGGGTCCACACAGTGGGGAGAATGGGTCCACACAGTGGGAGAATGGGTCCACACAGTGGGGAGAATGGGTCCACAGACACAGTGGGGAGAATGGGTCCACACAGTGGGGAGAATGGGTCCACAGACACAGTGGGGAGAATGGGTCCACACAGTGGGGAGAATGGGTCCACAGACACAGTGGGGAGAATGGGCCACAGACACAGTGGGGAGAATGGGTCCACACAGTGGGGAGAATGGGTCCAACACAGTGGGGAGAATGGGTCCACAGACACAGTGGGGAGAATGGGTCCACAGACACAGTGGGGAGAATGGGTCCACAGACACAGTGGGGAGAATGGGCCACAGACACAGTGGGGAGAATGGGTCCAACACAGTGGGGAGAATGGGTCCACAGACACAGTGGGGAGAATGGGCCCAGACACAGTGGGGAGAATGGGTCCAGACACAGTGGGGAGAATGGGCCACAGACACAGTGGGGAGAATGGGTCCACAGACACAGTGGGGAGAATGGGTCCACACAGTGGGGAGAATGGGTCCACAGACACAGTGGGGAGAATGGGTCCACACAGTGGGGAGAATGGGTCCAAACAGTGGGGAGAATGGACCCACAGACACAGTGGGGAGAATGGGCCCACAGACACAGTGGGGAGAATGGGTCCACACAGTGGGGTGAATGGGCCCACAGACACAGTGGAGAGAATGGGTCCACAGACACAGTGGGGAGAATGGGCCCACAAACACAGTGGGGAGAATGGGACCACAGACACAGTGGGGAGAATGGGTCCACAGACACAGTGGGGAGATTGGGTCCAGAGACACAGTGGGGAGAATGGGCCCACAAACACAGTGGGGAGAATGGGTCCACACAGTGGGGAGAATGGATCCACATAGTGGGGAAAATGGGTCCACACAGTGGGGAAAATGGGTCCACATAGTGTGGAGTATGGGTCCACGCAGTGAGGAGAATAGGTCGACAGACACAGTGGGGTGAATGGGCCCACAAACACAGTGGGGAGAATGGGCCCACAGACACAGTGGGGAGAATGGGTCCACATAGTGGGGAGAATGGGTGCACACAGTGGGGAGAATGGGCCCACACAGTGGGGAGAATGGGTCCACACAGTGGGGAGAATGGGCCCACAGACACAGTGGGGAGAATGGGCCCACAGACACAGTGGGGAGAATGGGTCCACACAGTGGGGAGAATGGGTCCACATAGTGGGGAGAATGGGCCCACACAGTGGGGAGAATGGGTCCACACAGTGGGGAGTATGGGCCCACACAGTGGGGAGAATGGGCCGACAGACACAGTGGGGAGAATGGGCCCACACAGTGGGGAGAATGGGAGCACACAGTGGGGAAAATGGGCCCACACAGTGGGGAGAATGGGCCCACAGACACAGTGCGGAGAATGGGCCCACACAGTGGGGAGAATGGGTCCACACAGTGGGGAGAATGGGCCCACAGACACAGTGGGGAGAATGGGCCCACACAGTGGGGAGAATGGGCCCACACAGTGGGGAGAGTGGGCCCAGTGACACCGTGGGGAGAATGGGCCCACACAGTGGGGAGAATGGGCCCACAGACACAGTGGGGAGAATGGGTCCACACAGTGTGGAGAATGGGCCCAGAGACACACTGGGGAGAATGGGCCCACACAGTGGGTAGAATGGGTCCACACAGTGGGGAGAATGGGTCCACAGACACAGTGGGGAGAATGGGCCCACAGACACAGTGGGGAGAATGGGTCCACACAGTGGGGAGAATGGGTCCACAGGCACAGTGGGGAGAATGGGCCCACAGACACAGTGGGGAGAATGGGTCCACACAGTGGGGAGAATGGGTCCACAGACACAGTGGGGAGAATGGGTCCACACAGTGGGGAGAATGTGCCCACAGACACAGTGGGGAGAATGGGTCCACACAGTGGGGAGAATGGGTCACACAGTGGAGAGAATGGGTCCACACAGTGGGGAGAATGGGTCCACAGACACAGTGGGGAGAATGGGTCCACACAGTGGGGAGAATGGGCCCTCACTGTGGGGAGAATGGGCCCACACAGTGGGGAGAATGGGCCCACAGACACAGTGGGGAGAATGGGCCCACACAGTGGGGAGAATGAGTCCACACAGTGGGGAAAATGGGCCCACACAGTGGGGAGAATGGGCCCACAGACACAGTGTGGAGAATGGGCCCACACAGTGGGGAGAATGGGTCCACACAGTGGGGAGAATGGGCCCACAGACACAGTGGGGAGAATGGGCCCACACAGTGGGGAGAATGGGTCCACACATTGGGGAGAATGAGCCCACAGACACAGTGGGGAGAATGGGTCCACACAGTGGGGAGAGTGGGCCCAGTGACACAGTGGGGAGAATGGGCCCACACAGTGGGGAGAATGGGCCCACAGACACAGTGGGGAGAATGGGTCCACACAGTGGGGAGAATGGGTCCACACAGTGGGGAGAATGGGCCCACAGACACAGTGGGGAGAATGGGTCCACACAGTGGGGAGAATGGGTCCACAGACACAGTGGGGAGAATGGGTCCACAGACACAGTGGGGAGTATGGGTCCACACAGTGGGGAGAAATGGTCCACAGGCACAGTGGGAGAATGGGCCCCAGACACAGTGGGGAGAATGGGGCCACACAGTGGGGAGAATGTGCCCACAGACACATTGGGGAGAATGGGTCCACACTGTTGGGAGAATGGGCCCACAGACACAGTGGAGAGAATGGGTCCACAGAGACAGTGGGGAGAATGGGCCCACAGACACAGTGGGGAGAATGGGTCCACAGACACAGTGCGGAGAATGGGCCCACACAGTGGGCAGAATGGGTCCACAGACACAGTGGGGAGAATGGGTCCACACAGTGGGGAGAATGGGCCCACAGACACAGTGGGAGAATGGGTCCACACAGTGGGGAGAATGGGCCCACAGACAGAGTGGGGAGAATGGGCCACACAGTGGGCAGAATGGGTCCACACAGTGGGAGAATGGGTCAACACAGTGGGGAGAATGGGTCCACAGACACAGTGGGCAGAATGGGGCCACACAGTGGGAGAATGGGCCCACAGACACAGTGGGGAGAATGGGTCCACACAGTGGGGAGAATGGGTCCACACAGTGGGGAGAATGGGTCCACACAGTGGGGAGAATGAGCCCACACAGTGGGGAGAATGGGCCACGGACACAGTGGGGAGAATGGGCCCACAGACACAGTGGGGAGAATGGGTCCACACAGTGGGGAGAATGGGCCCACAGACACAGTGGGGAGAATGGGCCCACAGACACAGTGGGGAGAATGGGCCACAGACACAGTGGGGAGAATGGGTCCACACAGTGGGGAGAATGGGTCCAGACACAGTGGGGAGAATGGGTCCACACAGTGGGGAGAATGGGTCCACACAGTGGGGAGAATGGGTCCACACAGTGGGGAGAATGGGTCCACAGACACAGTGGGGAGAATGGGTCCACACAGTGGGGAGAATGGGTCCACACAGTGGGGAGAATGGGTCCAGACACAGTGGGGAGAATGGGTCCACAGACACAGTGGGGAGAATGGGCCACAGACACAGTGGGGAGAATTGGTCCACACAGTGGGGAGAATGGGTCCACACAGTGGGGAGAATGGGTCCACACAGTGGGGAGAATGGGTCCACACAATGGGGAGAATGGGTCCACACAGTGGGGAGAATGGGTCCACAGACACAGTGGGGAGAATGGGTCCACAGACACAGTGGGGAGAATGGGTCCACAGACACAGTGGGGAGAATGGGCCCAGAGACACAGTGGGGAGAATGTGTCCACAAAGTGGGGAGAATGGGTCCACACAGTGGGGAGAATGGGTCCACAGACACAGTGGGGAGAATGGGTCCACAGACACAGTGGGGAGAATGGGCCCACGCAGTGGGGAGAATGGGTCCACACAGTGGGGAGAATGGGTCCACACAGTGGGGAGAATGGGTCCACAGACACAGTGGTGAGAATGGGTCCACACAGTGGGGAGAATGGGTCCACAGACACAGTGGGGAGAATGGGTACACACAGTGGGGAGAATGGGTCCAAACAGTGGGGAGAATGGACCCACAGACACAGTGGGGAGAATGGGCCCACAGACACAGTGGGGAGAATGGGCCCACAGACACAGTGGGGAGAATGGGTCCACACAGTGGGGTGAATGGGCCCACAGACACAGTGGAGAGAATGGGTCCACAGACACAGTGGGGAGAATGGGCCCACAAACACAGTGGGGAGAATGGGACCACAGACACAGTGGGGAGAATGGGTCCACAGACACAGTGGGGAGATTGGGTCCAGAGACACAGTGGGGAGAATGGGCCCACAAACACAGTGGGGAGAATGGGTCCACACAGTGGGGAGAATGGATCCACATAGTGGGGAAAATGGGTCCACACAGTGGGGAAAATGGGTCCACATAGTGTGGAGAATGGGTCCACGCAGTGGGGAGAATAGGTCGACAGACACAGTGGGGTGAATGGGCCCACAAACACAGTGGGGAGAATGGGCCCACAGACACAGTGGGGAGAATGGGTCCACATAGTGGGGAGAATGGGTGCACACAGTGGGGAGAATGGGCCCACACAGTGGGGAGAATGGGTCCACACAGTGGGGAGAATGGGCCCACAGACACAGTGGGGAGAATGGGCCCACAGACACAGTGGGGAGAATGGGTCCACACAGTGGGGAGAATGGGTCCACATAGTGGGGAGAATGGGCCCACACAGTGGGGAGAATGGGTCCACACAGTGGGGAGTATGGGCCCACACAGTGGGGAGAATGGGCCGACAGACACAGTGGGGAGAATGGGCCCACACAGTGGGGAGAATGGGAGCACACAGTGGGGAAAATGGGCCCACACAGTGGGGAGAATGGGCCCACAGACACAGTGCGGAGAATGGGCCCACACAGTGGGGAGAATGGGTCCACACAGTGGGGAGAATGGGCCCACAGACACAGTGGGGAGAATGGGCCCACACAGTGGGGAGAATGGGCCCACACATTGGGGAGAATGAGCCCACAGACACAGTGGGGAGAATGGGTCCACACAGTGGGGAGAGTGGGCCCAGTGACACAGTGGGGAGAATGGGCCCACACAGTGGGGAGAATGGGCCCACAGACACAGTGGGGAGAATGGGTCCACACAGTGTGGAGAATGGGCCCAGAGACACAGTGGGGAGAATGGTCCACAGACACAGTGGGTAGAATGGGTCCACACAGTGGGGAGAATGGGTCCACAGACACAGTGGGGAGAATGGGTCCACAGACACAGTGGGGAGAATGGGTCCACACAGTGGGGAGAATGGGTCCACAGGCACAGTGGGGAGAATGGGCCCACAGACACAGTGGGGAGAATGGGTCCACACAGTGGGGAGAATGTGCCCACAGACACAGTGGGGAGAATGGGTCCACACAGTGGGGAGAATGGGTCCACACAGTGGAGAGAATGGGTCCACACAGTGGGGAGAATGGGTCCACAGACACAGTGGGGAGAATGGGTCCACACAGTGGGGAGAATGGGCCCTCACTGTGGGGAGAATGGGCCCACACAGTGGGGAGAATGGGCCCACAGACACAGTGGGGAGAATGGGCCCACACAGTGGGGAGAATGAGTCCACACAGTGGGGAAAATGGGCCCACACAGTGGGGAGAATGGGTCCACAGACACAGTGGGGAGAATGGGCCCAGAGACACAGTGGGGAGAATGTGTCCACAAAGTGGGGAGAATGGGTCCACAGACACAGTGGGGAGAATGGGCCCACACAGTGGGGAGAATGGGTCCACACAGTGGGGAGAATGGGTCCACACAGTGGGGAGAATGGGTCCACAGACACAGTGGTGAGAATGGGTCCACACAGTGGGTAGAATGGGTCCACAGACACAGTGGGGAGAATGGGTACACACAGTGGGGAGAATGGGTCCCAGACACAGTGGGGAGAATGGGCCCACAGACACAGTGGGGAGAATGGGTCCACACAGTGGGGTGAATGGGCCCACAGACACAGTGGAGAGAATGGGTCCACAGACACAGTGGGGAGAATGGGCCCACAAACACAGTGGGGAGAATGGGACCACAGACACAGTGGGGAGAATGGGTCCACAGACACAGTGGGGAGATTGGGTCCAGAGACACAGTGGGGAGAATGGGCCCACAAACACAGTGGGGAGAATGGGTCCACACAGTGGGGAGAATGGATCCACATAGTGGGGAAAATGGGTCCACACAGTGGGGAAAATGGGTCCACATAGTGTGGAGAATGGGTCCACGCAGTGGGGAGAATAGGTCGACAGACACAGTGGGGTGAATGGGCCCACAAACACAGTGGGGAGAATGGGCCCACAGACACAGTGGGGAGAATGGGCCCAGAGACACAGTGGGGAGAATGGGCCCACAGACACAGTGGGGAGAATGGGCCCAGAGACACAGTGGGGAGAATGGGCCCACAGACACAGTGGGGAGAGTGGGCCCAGTGACACAGTGGGGAGAATGGGCCCACACAGTGGGGAGAATGGGCCCACAGACACAGTGGGGAGAATGGGTCCACACAGTGTGGAGAATGGGCCCAGAGACACAGTGGGGAGAATGGTCCCACAGACACAGTGGGTAGAATGGGTCCACACAGTGGGGAGAATGGGTCCACAGACACAGTGGGGAGAATGGGTCCACAGACACAGTGGGGAGAATTGGTCCACACAGTGGGGAGAATGGGTCCACAGGCACAGTGGGGAGAATGGGCCCACAGACACAGTGGGGAGAATGGGTCCACACAGTGGGGAGAATGTGCCCACAGACACAGTGGGGAGAATGGGTCCACGCAGTGGGGAGAATGGGTCCACACAGTGGAGAGAATGGGTCCACACAGTGGGGAGAATGGGTCCACAGACACAGTGGGGAGAATGGGTCCACACAGTGGGGAGAATGGGCCCTCACTGTGGGGAGAATGGGCCCACACAGTGGGGAGAATGGGCCCACAGACACAGTGGGGAGAATGGGCCCACACAGTGGGAAGAATGAGTCCACACAGTGGGGAAAATGGGCCCACACAGTGGGGAGAATGGGCCCACAGACACAGTGGGGAGAATGGGCCCACACAGTGGGGAGAATGGGCCCACACATTGGGGAGAATGAGCCCACAGACACAGTGGGGAGAATGGGTCCACACAGTGGGGAGAGTGGGCCCAGTGACACAGTGGGGAGAATGGGCCCACACAGTGGGGAGAATGGGCCCACACACAGTGGGGAGAATGGGTCCACACAGTGTGGAGAATGGGCCCAGAGACACAGTGGGGAGAATGGTCCCACAGACACAGTGGGGAGAATGGGTCCACACAGTGGGGAGAATGGGTCCACAGACACAGTGGGGAGAATGGGTCCACAGACACAGTGGGGAGTATGGGTCCACACAGTGGGGAGAATGGGTCCACAGGCACAGTGGGGAGAATGGGCCCACAGACACAGTGGGGAGAATGGGGCCACACGGTGGGGAGAATGTGCCCACAGACACAGTGGGGAGAATGGGTCCACACTGTTGGGAGAATGGGCCCACAGACACAGTGGGGAGAATGGGTCCACACAGTGGGGAGAATGGTGCCGACAGACACAGTGGGGAGAATGGGCCCACAGACACAGTGGGGAGAATGGGTCCACAGAGACAGTGGGGAGAATGGGCCCACAGACACAGTGGGGAGAATGGGTCCACAGACACAGTGCGGAGAATGGGCCCACACAGTGGGAGAATGGGTCCACAGACACAGTGGGGAGAATGGGTCCACACAGTGGGGAGAATGGGCCCACAGACACAGTGGGGAGAATGGGTCCACACAGTGGGGAGAATGGGCCCACAGACACAGTGGGGAGAATGGGCCCACACAGTGGGGAGAATGGGTCAGACACAGTGGGGAGAATGGGTCCAGACACAGTGGGAGAATGGGGCCCAGACACAGTGGGGAGAATGGGCCACAGACACAGTGGGGAGAATGGTCCACAGAACAGTGGGGAGAATGGGTCCACACAGTGGGGAGAATGGGTCCACACAGTGGGGAGAATGAGCCACACAGTGGGAGAATGGGCCACGGACACAGTGGGGAGAATGGGCCCACAGGACACAGTGGGGAGAATGGGTCCCACACAGTGGGGAGAATGGGTCCACGACACAGTGGGGAGAATGGGCCCACAGCAC
Source organism: Squalus acanthias (assembly GCA_030390025.1). Lineage (NCBI taxonomy): Eukaryota > Metazoa > Chordata > Chondrichthyes > Squaliformes > Squalidae > Squalus > Squalus acanthias. The sequence goes on along the minus strand of JASTWF010002104.1, from coordinate 25,928 downwards.
AGTGGGAGAATGGGTCCAACATTGGGGAGAATGGGCCCACAGACAGTGGGGAGAATGGGTCCACACAGTGGGGAGAATGGGTCCACACAGTGGGGAGAATGGGTCCACACAGTGGGGAGAATGGGTCCACAGACACAGTGGGGAGAATGGGCCACAGACACAGTGGGGAGAATGGGTCCACACAGTGGGGAGAATGGGTCCACACAGTGGGAGAATGGGTCCAACACAGTGGGGAGAATGGGTCCACACAGTGGGGAGAATGGGCCCACAGACTCAGTGGGAGAATGGGTCCACACAGTGGGGAGAATGGGTCCACACATGGGGAGAATGGGTCCACACAGTGGAGAGAATGGGTCAACACAGTGGGGAGAATGGGTCCCACACAGTGGGGAGAATGGGTCCACAGACACAGTGGGGAGAATGGGTCCACACAGTGGGGAGAATGGGTCCACACAATGGGGAGAATGGGTCCACACAGTGGAGAGAATGGGTCCACACAGTGGGGAGAATGGGTCCACACAGTGGGGAGAAAGGGTCCACAGACACAGTGGGGAGAATGGGTCCACACAGTGGGGAGAATGGGTCCACACAGTGGGGAGAATGGGTCCACACAGTGGAGAGAATGGGTCCACACAGTGGGGAGAATGGGTCCACAGACACAGTGGGGAGAATGGGTCCACACAGTGGGGAGAATGGGTCCACACAATGGGGAGAATGGGTCCACACAGTGGGGAGAATGGGTCCACAGACACAGTGGGGAGAATGTGCCCACAGACACAGTGGGGAGAATTGGTCCACACAGTGGGGAGAATGGGCCCACACAGTGGGGAGAATGGGCCCACAGACACAGTGGGGAGAATGGGCCCACACAGTGGGGAGAATGGGCCCACACATTGGGGAGAATGAGCCCACAGACACAGTGGGGAGAATGGGTCCACACAGTGGGGAGAGTGGGCCCAGTGACACAGTGGGGAGAATGGGCCCACACAGTGGGGAGAATGGGCCCACACACAGTGGGGAGAATGGGTCCACACAGTGTGGAGAATGGGCCCAGAGACACAGTGGGGAGAATGGTCCCACAGACACAGTGGGGAGAATGGGTCCACACAGTGGGGAGAATGGGTCCACAGACACAGTGGGGAGAATGGGTCCACAGACACAGTGGGGAGTATGGGTCCACACAGTGGGGAGAATGGGTCCACAGGCACAGTGGGGAGAATGGGCCCACAGACACAGTGGGGAGAATGGGGCCACACGGTGGGGAGAATGTGCCCACAGACACAGTGGGGAGAATGGGTCCACACTGTTGGGAGAATGGGCCCACAGACACAGTGGGGAGAATGGGTCCACACAGTGGGATGAATGTGCCTACAGACACAGTGGGGAGAATGGGCCCACAGACACAGTGGAGAGAATGGGTCCACAGAGACAGTGGGGAGAATGGGCCCACAGACACAGTGGGGAGAATGGGTCCACAGACACAGTGCGGAGAATGGGCCCACACAGTGGGCAGAATGGGTCCACAGACACAGTGGGGAGAATGGGTCCACACAGTGGGGAGAATGGGCCCACAGACACAGTGGGGAGAATGGGTCCACACAGTGGGGAGAATGGGCCCACAGACACAGTGGGGAGAATGGGCCCACACAGTGGGCAGAATGGGTCCACACAGTGGGGAGAATGGGTCAACACAGTGGGGAGAATGGGTCCACAGACACAGTGGGCAGAATGGGGCCACACAGTGGGGAGAATGGGCCCACAGACACAGTGGGGAGAATGGGTCCACACAGTGGGGAGAATGGGTCCACACAGTGGGGAGAATGGGTCCACACAGTGGGGAGAATGAGCCCACACAGTGGGGAGAATGGGCCCACGGACACAGTGGGGAGAATGGGCCCACAGACACAGTGGGGAGAATGGGTCCACACAGTGGGGAGAATGGGCCCACAGACACAGTGGGGAGAATGGGCCCACAGACACAGTGGGGAGAATGGGCGCACAGAAACAGTGGGGAGAATGGGTCCACACAGTGGGGAGAATGGGTCCACACAGTGGGGAGAATGGGTCCACACAGTGGGGAGAATGGGTCCACAGACACAGTGGGGAGAATGGGCCCACAGACACAGTGGGGAGAATGGGTCCACACAGTGGGGAGAATGGGTCCACACAGTGGGGAGAATGGGTCCACACAGTGGGGAGAATGGGTCCACACAGTGGGGAGAATGGGCCCACAGACTCAGTGGGGAGAATGGGTCCACACAGTGGGAGAATGGGTCCACACAGTGGGAGAATGGGTCCACACAGTGGGGAGAATGGGTCCACAGACACAGTGGGGAGAATGGGTCCACACAGTGGGGAGAATGGGTCCACACAATGGGGAGAATGGGTCCACACAGTGGAGAGAATGGGTCCACACAGTGGGGAGAATGGGTCCACACAGTGGGGAGAAAGGGTCCACAGACACAGTGGGGAGAATGGGTCCACACAGTGGGGAGAATGGGTCCACACAGTGGAGAGAATGGGTCCACACAGTGGGGAGAATGGGTCCACAGACACAGTGGGGAGAATGGGTCCACACAGTGGGGAGAATGGGTCCACACAATGGGGAGAATGGGTCCACACAGTGGGGAGAATGGGTCCACAGACACAGTGGGGAGAATGGGTCCACACAGTGGGGAGAATGGGTCCACACAGTGGAGAGAATGGGTCCACACAGTGGGGAGAATGGGTCCACAGACACAGTGGGGAGAATGGGTCCACACAGTGGGGAGAATGGGTCCACACAATGGGGAGAATGGGTCCACACAGTGGGGAGAATGGGTCCACAGACACAGTGGGGAGAATGTGCCCACAGACACAGTGGGGAGAATTGGTCCACACAGTGGGGAGAATGGGTCCACACAGTGGGGAGAATGGGTCCACACAGTGGGGAGAATGGGTCCACAGACACAGTGGGGAGAATGGGTCCACAGACACAGTGGGGAGAATGGGCCCACAGACACAGTGGGGAGAATGGGCCCACAGACACAGTGGGGAGAATGGGTCCACACAATGGGGAGAATGGGTCCACACTGTGGGGAGAATGGGTCCACACAGTGGGGAGAATGGGTCCACACAATGGGGAGAATGGGTCCACACTGTGGGGAGAATGGGCCCACAGACACAGTGGGGAGAATGGGTCCACACAGTGGGGAGAATGGGTCCACACAGTGGGGAGATTGGGCCCACACTGCTGGTGTCGGATTGAAAGCCTCCAAACTGCTCCAATTGCTGTGTGCTGACAGGATCTCTCTGCTAAACATTTGCCAGAGGGAAGTGACCAGACAGCTGAAAGCACTAAGCATTGATTAAGATCGGGCAATCTGAACTTTAATGAACCCCTTGAAGTAAACTTTAAACTCGCCTTCTTATCCGTGGTGGAAGCGTTAAATCCGAAGGTATATTAAAATGAATTGAAATCCCCTCATTTCCAAGTAATTATCGTGATAAATGCTGCGCTATTTTCCAATCTGCCTGCCATAGAATCATTTACAGCACAGAAGGAGGCCATTTCGGCCCATCGTGTCCCTGCCGGCCAACAAAGAGCTATCCACCCGTATCCCACTTCCCAGCTCTTGGTCCGTAGCCCTGCAGGTTACAGCATCCCAAGTGCACATCCAAGTACTTTTTAAATGTGGTTAGGGTTCCTGCCTCTACCACCCTTTCAGGCAGTGAGTTCCAGACCCCCACAACCCTCTGGGTGAAGACATTTCCCCTCAAATCCCCTCTAAACCTTCCCCCAAGTACTTTAAATCTGTGCCCCCTGGTTATTGACCCCTCTGCTCAGGGAAATAGGTCAGTTCTATCCACTTTATCTCGGCCCCTCATAATTTTATACACCTCAATAAGGTCTCCCCTCAGCCTCCTCTGTTCCAAGGAAACCAAACTCAGCCTATCCAGTGTTTCCTCACAGCTAAGATTCTCTACTCCCGGCAACATCCTTGTTAATCTCCTCTGTACCCTCTCTAGTGCAATCATATCCTTCCTGTAATGTGGTGACCAGAACTGCACGCAGTACTCTAGCTGAGGCCTAACTAGCGTTTTATACAGTTGAAGTATAACCCCCTGCTCTTGTATTCTATTGAGAGGTCGCACAACACCAGGTTATAGTCCAACAGTTTTATTTGAAATCACAAGCTTTCGGAGCTATCGATTGCTCCTTCCTCAGGTGAAGTAAATTAGATACAGAATCGCCAAAGCATATATAGATAGAGAACAAAGCATGTGTACCTTACAATTGCAGACCACTAAATTAAATCATCCTGACTATCTGCCGAGGTGTGATAAAGTTAATTAAGTCAGCCAGGAAGGTACCACATCAAAGACATAGCAAGATACAACTGAGACAATGAGGTGTAGTCGCAGGGGTTCTAACGTGTCAAAAGCTGCCGTCTGTATGTAAAACGAAAAGCTTTAAAATTTTTACTTTTTTACTGGGAAAATTTTTACTTTTTTACTGGGAATCACATCTGTGAACAAGCCAACGACGACTCGAGTCCAGATCACGTCATGTATCGTGACATAAACCCAAGATCCCGGTTGAGACCGTCTTCATGAGTGCGGAACTTGGCTATCAGTTTCTGCTCGATGATTTTGCGTTGTCGTGTGTTTCTAAGGTTGCCTTGGAGAACGCTTACCCGCAGATCCGAGGCTGAATGTCCTTGACTGCTGAAGTGTTCCCCGACTGGGAGGTAACAATCCTGCCTGGCGATTGTTGCGCGGTGCTCGTTCATACGTTGTCTCAGTGTCTGCATGGTCTCGCCGATGTACCATGCTGCGGTGCATTCTTTCCTGCAACGTATGAGGTAGACAACGTTGGCCGAGTCACATGAGTATGTACCATGTACCTGGTGGGTAGTGTCCTCACGTGTGATGGTGGTATCTGTGTTGATGATCTGGCATGTCTTGCAGAGTTTGCCATGGCAGGGTTGTGTGGTGTCGTGGTCGCTGTTATCCTGAAAGCTGGGTAATTTCTTGTATTCTATGCCACGGCTAATAAAGGAAAGTATCCCGGATGCCTTCTTAACCACCTTATCTACCTGGCCTGCAATCTTCAGGGATCTGTGGACATGCACTCCAAGGTCCCTCTGATCCTCTGCACTTCTCAGTGTCCTACCATTTAATGTGTATTCCCTTGCCTTGTTAGCCCTCCCCAAATACATTACCTCACACTTCTCCGGATTGAATTCCATTTGCCACTGTTCTGCCCACCTGACCAGTCCATTGATATCCTCCTGCAGTCTGCAGGTTTCTTCTTCATTATCAACCACACAGCCGATTTTTGTATCATCTGCAAACTTCTTAATCATACCCCCTATCTTCAAGTCTAGATCATGGATATATACCACAAAAAACAAGGGACCTAGTACTGAGCCCTGCGGAACCCCACTGGAAATAGCCTTCCAGTCACAAAAACACCCATCAACCATTACCCTTTGCTTTTTTTTATTCGTTTATGGGATGTGGGCGTCGCTGGCGAGGCCAGTATTTATTGCCCATCCCTAATTGCCCTTGAGAAGGTGGGGGTGAGCCGCCTTCTTGAACCGCGCCGTCCGTGTGGTAAAGGTGCTCCCACAGTGCTGTTAGGGAGGGAGTTCCAGGATTTTGACCCAGCGACGATGAGGGAAGGCCGATATATTTCCAAGTCAGGATGGTGTGTGACTTGGAGGGGAACTTGGAGGTGGTGGTGTTCCCATGCGCCTGCTGCCCTTGTCCTTCTAGGCAGTAGAGGTCGCGGGTTTGGGAGGTGCTGTCGAAGAAGCCTTGGTGAGTTGCTGCAGTGCATCTTATAGATGGTACACACTGCAGCCACGGTACGCCGGTGGTGGAGGGAGAGAATGTTTAAGGTGGTGGATGGGGTGCCAATCAACTGGGCTGCTTTGTCCTGGATGGTGTTGAAGCTCTTGAGTGTTGTTGGAGCTGCACTCATCCAGGCAAGTGGAGAGTATTCCATCACATTCCTTACTTGTGCCTTGTAGATGGTGGAAATGCTTTGGGGAGTCAGGAGGTGAGACACTCGCCACAGAATACCCAGCCTCTGACCTGCTCTTGTTGCCATAGTATTTATGTGGCTGGTCCAGTTAAGTTTCTGGTCAATGGTGACCCCCAATAACAACAACAACTTGTATTTATATAGCGCCTTTAACGTAGTAAAACATCCCAAGGCGCTTCACAGGAGTATTTTAAGACAAAAAATTTGACACCGAGCCACTTAAGGATAAATTAGGGCAGGCGACCAAAAGCTTGGTCAAAGAGGTAGGTTTTTAAGGAGCGTCTTAAAGAAGGAGAGAGTGGTAGCGAGGCGGAGAGGTTTAGGGAGGGAATTCCAGAGCTTAGGGCCCAGGCAACAGAAGGCACGGCCGCCAATGGTGGAGCGATTATAATCGGGGATGCTCAAGAGGGCAGAATTAGAGGAGCGCAGATATCTCAGGGGATTGTGGGGCTGTTGGAGATTACAGAGATAGGAAGGGGCGAGGCCATGGAGGGATTTGAAAACAAGGATGAGAATTTTGAAATCGAGGCGCTGCTTAACCAGGCGCCAATGTAGGTCAGCGAGCACAGGGGTGATGGGCGAACGGGACTTGGTGCGAGTTAGGACACGGGCAGCCGAGTTTTAGATGACCTCAAGTTTACATAGGGTGGAATGTGGGAGGCCAGCCAGGAATAGTCAAGTCTAGAGGTAACAAAGGCATGGATGATGTTTCAGCAGCGGATGAGCTGAGGCAAGGGCGGAGAGGGGCGATGTTACGATGGTGGAAGTAGGCGGTCTTTGTTATGCTGCGGATATGTGGCTGGAAACTCATTTCAGGGTCAAATATGACACCAAGGTTGTGAGCAGTGTGGTTCAGCCTCAGACAAATGTTAGGGAGAGGAATGGAGTCAGTGGCTAGGGGACCGAAAACAATGGCTTCGATTTTCCCAACATTTAATTGGTGAAAATTTTTGCTCATCCAGAACTGTATGTCGGACAAGCAGTCTGACAATTTAGAGACCGTGGAGGGGTCGAGAGAAGTGGTGGTGAGGTCGAGCTGGGTGTCGTCAGCGTACATGTGGAAACTGACGCTGTGTTTTCGGATGATGTCGCCAAGGGGCAACATGTAGATGAGAAATAGGAGGGGCCAAGGATAGATCCTCGGGGGACATCAGAGGTAACGATGCGGGAGCGGGAAGAGAAGCCATTGCAGGTGATTCTCTGGCTACGATTAGATAGATAAGAATGGAACCAGGCGAGTGCAGTCCCACCCAGCTGGACGACGGTGGAGAGGCATTGGAGAAGGATGGAGTGGTCAACCGTGTCAAAGGCTGCAGACAAGTCAAGAAGGACGAGGAGGGATAGTTTACCTTTGTCAGAGTCCCAGGATGTTGATGGTGGGGGATTCAGCGATGGTAATGCCGTTGAATGTCAAGGGGCGGTGGTTAGATCCTGTGACTCCGGTGAGCAAGTTCCTTGCATGCAGCCAAATGCACCTCAGTGAAACCGGGAAGTGGGCGCTTGGAGCCGGGTTGCTGTTGCGCTTCAATTTTCTTCGATTTTTAGCCGACCCCATCCCACCCACACTTGGGTGTAAAAAATACTCCCCTCACTCTCGGAGGTTACGAGGAAGCTGTTTGGAGGTGGAAATTCATCGTGATGTAGGATCATAGGGAGTGCTTTTGTGAGCTGAGTGACACATGCATTGCTGAAGTGAGTGGGAGGAGCGTAACTCCACATCTGTTCACCACGCACTTACCGGCTGGCTCCTCACACCAGCTCTGGGACATCAGTGTGAGTTGGTGCATTTTGGTAGGAGGAATAAGGAGGCCGCCTACTCCTTGGAATGGGGTAGAGGAGCAAAGGGATCTGGGGGTACAGATTCAAAATTCATTTAAAGTAGCAACGCAGGCTAACAAGGCCATAAAAATGCAAACAAAGCACTTGGGTTCATTTCTAAAGGAATAGAATTGAAAATCAGAGAAGTCATGTTCAACTTATATAGAACCTTGGTTAGACCACACTTGGAGCACTGTGCACAGCTCGGGTCTCCATATTACAAAAAGGATTAAGAAGCACTGGAGAAAGTCCAAACAAGATTTACAAGGATGATACCCAAACTGAGAGGGTTCAACTATCAGGAAAGACTGAACACTCTTTTCTCTGGAAAAGACTGAGGAGTGACCTAATAGAACTCTTAAAAATGATGAAGGGTTTCGATAGGGTAGACGTAGAGAAGATGTTTCCCCTTGTGGGAAGTCCAAAACTAGGGGCCATAAATATAAGATAGTCACTAATCAATCCAGTAGGGAATACAGGAGATCCTCCACTGTGAACCTTCATTACCCAGAGAGAGTGGTGAGAATGTGGAACTCACTACCACAGGGAGTGGTTGAGGCGAAGAGCATCGATGCATTTAAGGGGAAGCTGGATAACTACATGAGGGAGAAAGGAACAGAAGGGTATGCTGATAGGGTGAGATGAAATAAGGTGAGAGGAGGCTCGTGTGGAGCATAAACACCTGTCAACGGAAAAAAGCAGGTCAAAGGTGAGACATGTGATGTAAGATACGATCTTACAAAAATGATGGACAGGAAAATACCTACTGGTCCATCCAACCTGTCCCACATGATCGTGATGTCTTATGCATTTTTTTAAATTTGTTTATGGGATGTGGGCATCGCTGGCAAGGCCAGCATTTATTGCCCATCCCTAATTGCCCTGAGAAGGTGGTGGTGAGCTGCCTTCTTGAACCGCTGCAGTCCGTGTGGTGATGGTACTCCCACAGTGCTGTTAAGTCGGGAGTTCCAGGATTTTGACCCAGCGACGATGAAGGATCGGCGGATATACTTCTAAGTCAGGATGGTGTGTGACTTGGAGGGGAACTTGGAGGTGGTGCTGTTCCCATGCGTCTGCTGCCCTTGTCCTTCTAGGTGGAAGAGGTTGTGGGTTTGGGAGGTGCTGACGAAGAAGCCTTGGCAAGTTGCTGCAGTGCATCTTGTAGATGGTACACACTGCAGCCACGGTGCGCCGGTGGTGGAGGGAATGAATGTTTAAGGTGGTGGATGGGGTGCCAATCAAGCGGGCTGCTTTGTCCTGGATGGTGTCGAGCTTCTTGAGTGTTGTTGGAGCTGCACTCATCCAGGCAAGTGGAGAGTATTCCATCACACTCCTTAGTTGTGCCTTGTAGATGGTGGAAAGGCTTTGGGGAGTCAGGAGGTGAGACACTTGCCGCAGAATACCTAGCCTCTGACCTGCTCTTGATGCCACAGTATTTATGTGGCTGGTCCAGTTAAGTTTCTGGTCAATGGTGACCCCCAGCATGTTGATGGTGGGGGATTCGGCGATGGTAATGCTGTTGAATGTCATGGGGAGGTGGTTAGACTCTCGCTTGTTGGAGATAGTCATTGCCTGGCACTTGTGTGGCACGAATGTTACCTGCCACTTATCAGCCTAAGCCTGAATATCGTCCAGGTGGGCATGGACTGCTTCATTATCTGAGGAGTTGTGAATGGCGCTGAACACTGTGCAGTCATCAGCAAACATCCCCATTTCTGACCTTATGTTGGAGGGAAGGTCATTGATGAAGCAGCTGAAGATGGTTAGGCCTAGGACACTGCCCTGAGGAACTCCTGCAGCGATATCCTGGGGCTGTGATGATTAACCTTCAACCAGCACAACCATCTTCCTTTGTGCTACATATGACTCCAACCAGTTTTCCCCCCGATTCCCATTGACTTCAGTTTTACTAGGGCTCCTTGATGCCACACTCGGTCAAATGCTGCCTTGATGTCAAGGGCAGTCACTCTCACCTCACCTCTGGAATTCAGCTCCTTTGTCCATGTTTGGACCAAGGCTGTAATGAGGTCAGGAGCCGAGTGGTCTTGGCGGAACCCAAACTGGGCATCAGTGAGCAGGTTTTTGGTGAGTAAGTGCCGCTTGATAGCACTGTCGATGACACCTTCCATCACTTTGCTGATGATTGAGAGTAGACTGATGGGGCGGTAATTGGCCGGGTTGGATTTGTCCTGCTTTTTGTGGACAGGACATACCTGGGCAGTTTTCCACATTGTCGGATAGATGCCAGTGTTGTAGCTGTACTGGAAGAGCTTGGCTAGAGGCGCGGCTAGTTCAGAAGCACAAGTCTTCAGCACGATAGCCGGGATGTTGTTGGGGCCCATAGCCTTTGCTGTATCCAGTGCGCTCAGCCGTTTCTTGATATCATGTGGAGTGAATCGAATTGGCTGAAGACCGGCTTCTGTGATGGAGGGGGCCTCAGGAGGAGGCCGATATGGATCATCCACTCGGCACTTCTGGCTGAAGATGGTTGCAAACGCTTCCGCCTTGTCTTTTGCACTCATTTACGATACATACACTCCCCACCCACCATGGAATCTCCTGGGAGAGGCAAAAAAATAGATAACAAACCCAGGCCAATTCAGAGAAAAGAATGTAAAATTCCTCTCCGGCCTCCTTAGGTGATTGAAACTATTCCAGGAGATCCCACTGGCCCTGGTTTACGTTGCAGGAAACCTACAAGGTGATCTTGGCCCCAGCCAGAAACAGGTCCAGCTCTCAATGAAGAAATTCAGTGAATCAGCGTCCACCACATGAGCTACAGCCTGTTCCACAGGTCCACCATTCTCTGGGGAAAGAAGAACTGCCTAAAATCCAATCTAGCTCGGCTCTGACACAACTTGTAAGCATGGAACAGTCAACCCAGGGTACGGGGTACCAGTGGAAGCACAGGACATTATGGGGGAGAAATTCGGTATTGCCCCGTTTGGGCCGCAATTATCGGCCGGGCGCAAAGTTTAGCGCCTGCCGCTAATTATTGCCTCCGACTCCAAACTTGGCTTTTATCGCCCCTGGAGGTGATTGGAGCGCTAAATCAGGCGCTACACACCTCTCTTAAGGCACTAACGCCGAGGAGCGAGGCACTAACTCAGAGCGCGGGCGCAGCGCAGGTGATGTCAGTTAGCAATGGAACACAGACACACTGGCGCCGGCCAGTTCTTAAAGTGGAGGCTCGATCTTGCTCTCCAGCCACACCCTGCTCATTGGAGCCTTGAATCTCGGCCTGGAGAGACCTGTGCCTACATTTTCCAGCCAAGGACTATGGAGAGGGTGAGAAAACGAGCTCAGCGCTTCAGCTCTGGTTGGCGCGGTGGAGCGCAGAAGATCAATACTGTACCCAGAGAGTGGCAGGAGGCCTTTGCCGCGCGACTACAGAAGAGTGTGGAGGGAGGTGGCTCAGAGCGTCTCCTCCAGGAGCATAGTGCCCAGGACCCATATACAATGTCGCAAAAAGTTCAACGACCTCACTCGGGTCGTCAGGGTGAGTGTTTTTTTTTCAATATCTCTCCATCTCAACCTCACTCTATGGCCAGAGGGTCTTAAAACCCCAATGCCCAACACTCATCCAACACCTATGGCCCTCTCATGAAACACACACGCACATTCCACACGTTGCATACAGTAATGGCTATTCACCTATGGGAGGCACATCAGGCAAGACCATGGCTGTATAGTGTAAGGACTATTCAACTATGGGAGGCACATCAGGCAAGACCATGGCTGTATATTTACTCAGACGCTGTCCTTTTTCTTGCAGGCCAAGCTATCTCATAACAGGAGACAGCAGCAACGGACAGGTGGAGGTGCGGCCTTAGCTGCAACCCCTCAGCGATCTTCAGGCACGCGTCCACAGGATTGTGGCAAGCTGGGTGATCGGTCCTGTCGCCCCTGGAGAGGCCGACCCCGTTCGGGACAGCAATGGTAAGGTCATCACCTTTCTCTCCTCTCTCATTCCACTTGTCCCTCACAACACCAGCCTTTGACACTTTCAATCCAACTTACTAAATCGCTGCACTCATTCCTCCCTTACTGCCCCCCTGTCCTCACCCTAAAGCCACTCTTGTACCTCCCTGCTTTCAGATGGTGATTCACCAGCTGAGGAGACGGGCCCTCAAGCTGCCAGTGGGAGCGAAGCCGCAGGCGAGGAGGTAGAGGAAGCCAGAGCCTCAGCGTCACCCTCTCCTGAGGAAGCCCATGCCCACACTGGGACCACGTCTTCCCTGGAGGGGAGCAGGGGGGAAGGGTCTGATGAGGGTGAAGCTCCAGGATCCAGCGGGCTGCAGCAACGCGATGGGGGTAGGGAAGCTCGGGGGCCTTCTCCCCGGAGGGAGAGTATGCCAGCGAGTCCTGCTGCACTGGACGCAGAGGAGGAGCGGCTCATCGCTGAAATGAACACCCAGGTGGTGGACATGCACACTCAGCTCATGGGTGCAGTGGGAAGGGTGCCCGAAAGCATTGATGCACTGGCAAGGAGTGTGGAGCACTTCGCTGTACACAGGCGGATGTCACGCTAATGCTTAGTGCTGCAATTCAGTCACTGGCTGCCGTGACCCCATCTCTGACTGCTCTCATGGAGTCTCAGATTGAGGCCACGCAAGCACTGACTGCTGCCATTGTCGCTGGTTCGGACATATTTCCCCGGGGCTCTCACCGCGCCGCAACAGGCCAACAATCTGTGCTCCAGCAGATTGCTCCAGATGCTGAAGTGCTGCCCCGTGGGAGTGCCAGTGTGTCGGTCGAGCAGGGAGTTGCTGTCCTCTCTCAAGATGACAGCATTCCTGCTGCCACCACTGTCACTTTCCCATTGCATTTGCCACTGCCTGTAGGACAGGCTGCTGCCGCCCATGCAGAGTTGGTGCAGTCTGCAGCCGGGCCCTCCAGGCCCAGAGCTGGTCGAGGCCGTCCTTCAAGGGCATCTGTAGTCTCAGGTTCTGACAATCAGCAGCCTTCCACCAGCCTTGCTGCAGCCACTGGGGTCCCATTACGGAGGAGCAGTAGGGTGGGAAGGGGGGAAGTGCGCAGGGGATGGAGATCACCCTCGAAGGGCAAAAAGTAGGAGGTCTGACGAAATGTTGGGAATGTTTTTATTAAAGGCCGAGGTTCATGTTAAAACTTTTGTTTAGTGTTTTGGCCATGATCTCCAGGTTGTGAGAATCAGTTATGTTAATTAATGATTTTTTGTGTTTGTTTCTATTAGTTTGTCATGAATAAATGACACACAAAGAGTTGTTAAAATAAAAAAGTTGTTGTATTGAAAATGTACATATTTGGCCTTTGGAATCATTGCTGCCTTGGCCGGCTATAAGGGGTGCGGGTTGCTTTCCATGATGTTGTTCTCCATGCCAGAATGCATTTCCTGAGTAGGGGCCAAGAAGCGGCTTGTTATCAGTCTTTGATGGACAGCCCTTGCAGTCTCAACATTGTGGGCCTCCCTCCCACCTTGGTGCTGCTGCTGATCCTCCTCCTCTTCCTCCTCCTCAGGTGGTGCACCAATCCCTGGTGGCATTGGCTGGGTCCTCAGGATTGCAAGGTTATGAAGCATGCAGCACACAACTATGAAGAGGGAGACTCGCTCAGGAGAGTACTGCAGGGCTCCTCCTGAGTGGTCCAGACAACGGAACTGTTGCTTGAGCACGCCGATCGTCTGCTCAATGATGTTCCTGGTGACGACATGGCTCTCATTGTACCGCAGCTCGGCAGGGGTGTTGGGGTTACGGAGCGGTGTCATCAGCCAGGTGCAGAGTGGATAACCCTTGTCCCCAAGGAGCCAACCACTTGGCTGATGCGGTGCCTGGAAAAGGTCTGACACACCAGTCTGGCGCAGGATGAAAGCATCGTGGCTGCTGCCAGGATAGCGGGCATTGATGGCGAGTATGAGCTGTGTGTGGTCACAGACCAACTGGACGTTTAAGGAGTGGTAGCTCTTGCGGTTTCAGAAAACCTCTGCATTCTCATGCCGTGCCCGCAATGCCACATGCGTGCAGCCAATGGCGCCCTGCACCATGGGGAAGCCCGCTATCCTTGCAAAGCCACATGCACGTTCATGCTATTCGGCCTGGGTCATGGGGAAAGAGATGTACTGGCGTCTCCTTTTATACAGGGCATTTGTCACCTCCTGGATACAGCAATGAACAGCGAACTGGGAGATATTGACGATGTCCCCAGTAGAAGCTTGAAAGGAGCTGGTGGAATAAAAATTCAGAGCCACTGTGACCTTCACTGCCACCGACAGAGACGTCCTGGTCCTCAGTTGAGGCTGCAGATCTGGTTGCAGCAGGTGGCAGAGCTCAGTGACCACCTCCTTGCTGAAGCACAGCCTGCGCAAACACTGCTCCTCAGAAAAATGAATGTAGGAGAATTGTTCCCGGAATACCCTGGGGGGGTAAGGTCTCCTGTGCAGAGGCCTGTTGGCCCTCCTCCCTCTGGCCATGTTTGCCACTCTCTCTCTGCGTCTCTGATGCCTCCGATTCTGCAGGCGCAGGACGACGCCCCGAATCAGTGCAGCCCCCAAAGTCTCTTGACAATCGAAGTAATGAAGGTCAAATCCAAAAGAACCTGCAAAGTGCTGCTCAGTAGCCAAAACTCCTTCACACAGCGTTGATTCTATGCAGAAGTCTCTCTCTCTCTCTCTCAGAATCTCTCTCTCTCTCTCTCAGAATCTCTCTCTCTCTCTCTCTCAGAATCTCTCTCTCTCTCTCTCTCAGAATCTCTCTCTCTCTCTCTCTCTCTCTCAGAATCTCTCTCTCTCTGTCAGAATGAGTGCTGCAAAAATGTCTCCCACTAAAAAAGGCAGGAAGAGGGCGTCTTTAAATAGCGCCCCGCCCCCAGCCCCGCACCGACTGGAAAACACTCCAGTCTCCCTGTCGTTGCTTGCAGCAGGCGGAAAGGAGGGTGGCGCCACTCAATATCCGGCCCGGGGTGGCACCGGGGCGTTGCACGCTCGACTGACGTCACGATCTGTGGGCGCAGGAGATCGGGGCGGTAGACTTTTGCACCGCCGCAAAAACTCTGGTCAATTTCTGTTAGGGTGCTAACTGGAGGCGCAAAGCAACCAAACTTTTCCCCCTCTGAGTTTTTAAGATGGTGATGGATATATTTAAATGAAGGGGTAACACAGGCTGTTAATACAGAGTGCTTTCTGGTCACTTTTCCCTCCCTAAACCTCTCTGTCTCTTTCATTCTTTAAGATGCTCCTTAAACGCTCCCTCTTTAACCAAGCTTTGGTCGCCTCTCCTGATATCTCCCCATGTGGCTCGGTCTGAAGTTTTGTTTGATTACGCTCCTCTGAAGCACCTTGGGATGTTTTACTACATTAAAGGTGCTATATAATTCCAAGTTGTTGTTGTTGGTTGAGGCTGTATTGGTGAGCTGCTTGATGCAGATGTGTACTGCAGACTGGGAGATGCTGGCGATGTCTCCTGTAGCAACCTGGAAGGATCCTGTGGTGAAAATGTTCGGGGCGGTGGTCATTGTTCCACTAATTTCTTTTGGGTGCATGGTCCCTTTAACGCGCTGCGTGGCCCATTCAAAGTTTCGTGCATGCGCAAAATTTCACATTTGAAAAGCTGATCCCGGGCTGCGCGGCTTAGAGGGATCATTGACGGTGGTGATCTCGTCAGCCACTGGCAAAGCTCGGCCCCCACTGGTCCAGCAGGCAGCAGGAGCGGCTGTACACATCTGTACCAGCCTGTCTGGTGAAGTACAGCATTCTCACACACTGATCCTCACATGTCCAGGATAGTGATAGCCGATAGGTCCCGTGGACTGGGTAAGACCGTTGACAAGCAGCCCCCTACCCTCCCCTCCCTACCCCACCCCTTCATCCCCACCCCCTCATCTCCCCTCCCCCTCACCTCCCTCCCTCCCTCCCCCCCACACCACACACCTCCCCCCACCCCTTTACCCCCTCCCCCCCACCCCCCTCACCTCCCCTCCCACACCCCCCTCACCTCCCCTCCCACACCCCCCTCACCTCCCCTCCCACACCCCCCTCACCTCCCACACCCCCCTCACCTCCCCTCCCACACCCCTCACCTCCCCTCCCACACCTCCCTCACCTCCCCTCCCACACCCCCCTCACCTCCCCTCCCACACCCCCTCACCTCCCACACCCCCCTCACCTCCCCTCCCACACCCCTCACCTCCCCTCCCACACCCCCCTCACCTCACCTCCCACACCCCCCTCACCTCCCCTCCCACACCCCCCTCACCTCCCCTCCCACACCCCCCTCACCTCCCCTCCCACACCCCCCTCACCTCCCCTCCCACACCCCCCTCACCTCCCCTCCCACACCCCCCTCACCTCCCCTCCCTCCCACACCCCCCTCACCTCCCCTCCCTCCCACACCCCCCTCACCTCCCCTCCCTCCCACACCCCCCACACCTCCCCTCCCTCCCCTCACCTACACTTCCCTAACAGACACAGCTGCTGCTCATCCACTTGTCTTCCTTCAACTATGTGGTCAATTATATGAATATAGCAACAGGAATAGGCCGTTCGGCCCCTCAAGCCTGTTCTGCCATTAAATTAGA
Source organism: Squalus acanthias (assembly GCA_030390025.1). Classification (NCBI taxonomy): domain Eukaryota; kingdom Metazoa; phylum Chordata; class Chondrichthyes; order Squaliformes; family Squalidae; genus Squalus; species Squalus acanthias. The sequence goes on along the minus strand of JASTWF010002104.1, from coordinate 9,529 downwards.
TCATGGCTGATCTGTCACCTAACTCCACATAACCATCTTGGTTCCATACTCTAAACACCCTTGTCCAACAACATACTATCAATCCAGATTTCCACTAGCCTCTGTGTGAAGATGTGCTTCTTGACATCACCCCTGAACGGCCTGGACGCCCGGGGGTTTGAGGGTGACAGAGTCGGGTTCTCAGTGAGTCCACGGTGAGCGGGCAGGCGAGCTGGGGGAGCGGGTGCGGGGAGTGTGGGGTGGGGGGGAGTGTGGGGTGGGGGGAGTGTGGGGTGGGGTGGGGGGGGGGAGTGTGGGGTGGGGGGAGTGTGGGGTGGGGGGGGGAGTGTGGGGTTGGGGGGGTGAGTGTGGGGTGGGGGGGAGTGTGGGGTGGGGGGGAGTGTAGGGTGGGGGGAGTGTGGGGTGGGGGGGGAGTGTGGGGTGGGGGGAGTGTGGGGTGGGGGGGAGTGTGGGGTGGGGGGAGCGGGTGGGGGGAGTGTGGGGTGGGGGGGAGTGTGGGGTGGGGGGGGAGTGTGGGGTGGGGGAGTGTGGGGTGGGGGGGAGTGTGGGGTGGGGGGAGTGTGGGGTGGGGGGGAGTGTGGGGTGGGGGAGTGTGGGGTGGGGGGAGTGGGGGGTTGGGGGGTGTGTGTGGGGTGGGGGGAGTGTGGGGTGGGGGGAGCGGGTGGGGGGAGTGTGGGGTGGGGGGGAGTGTGGGAGTGTGGGGTGGGGGGGAGCGGGTGGGGGGGAGTGTGGGGTGGGGGGCGTGTGGGGTGGGGGGGGAGTGTGGGGTGGGGGGGAGTGTGGGGAGCGGGTGGGGGGGAGTGTGGGGTGGGGGAGTGTGGGGTGGGGGGGAGCGGGTGGGGGGAGTGTGGGGTGGGGGGGAGCGGGGTGGGGGGAGTGTGGGGTGGGGGGGAGCGGGTGGGGGGAGTGTGGGGTGGGGGGGAGCGGGTGGGGGGGAGTGTGGGGTGGGGGGGGGGAGCGTGGGGTGGTGGGGGGGGAGTGTGGGGTGGGGGGGGAGCGGGTGTAGGGAGTGTGGGGTGGGGGGGAGGGGTGGGGGGGGGGGGGAGTGTGGGGTGGGGGGGAGTGTGGGGTGGTGGGGGGGGGAGTGTGGGGTGGGGGGGAGCGGGTGTAGGGAGTGTGGGGTGGGGGGGGGAGCGGGTGGGGGGAGTGTGGGGTGGGGGGGGGAGCGGGTGTAGGGAGTGTGGGGTGGGGGGGGAGCGGGTGGGGGGGAGTGTGGGGTGGGGGGGGAGCGTGGGGTGGTGGGGGGGGGGAGTGTGGGGTGGGGGGGAGCGGGTGTAGGGAGTGTGGGGTGGGGGGGGGAGCGGGGTGGGGGGGGAGTGTGGGGTGGGGGGAGTGTGGGGTGGGGGAGCAGTGTGTGGGTGGGGGGGAGTGTGGGGTGGGGGAAGTGTGGGGTGGGGGGGAGTGTGGGGTGGGGGAGTGTGGGGTGGGGGGAGTGTGGGGTGGGGGAGCAGGTGGGGGGGAGTGTGGGGTGGGGGGAGTGTGGGGTGGGGGGGGAGCGGGTGGGGGGGTGTGTGGGGTGGGGGGGAGTGTGTGTGGGGTGTGTGTGTGTGTGGGGGGGAGGTGTGTGTGGGGGGGAGTGTGTGTGTGGGGGGGAGTGTGTGTGTGGGGGGGGTGTGTGTGTGGGGGGGAGTGTGTGTGTGGGGGGGAGTGTGTGTGTGGGGGGGAGTGTGTGTGTGGGGGGGGTGTGTGTGTGGGGGGGAGTGTGTGTGTGTGGGTTGTGTGTGTGTGGGGGGGAGGTGTGTGTGGGGGGGAGTGTGAATCTTTTATTCAAACCAATAATACAAATTACATAGTAAAACCATTACATTCATCCATCAAAATACAGTACAAATACCCCCAAACAATACCACACTTTTTTTTTATATTAAAATAATACATCTCACTTAACTCCACATAAAACAACCCATTTCAACACCACAGTGTACAAACACATAGCACCATCACAATCCAACTAAATGCCACATATAACATCCACTCCAATAACCCAAGAAACCTGTTCCGCGCCAGTCCCACTGGCACCACCCACCCGACCATCCACTCAATTGTTCTCCGTGCTGGGCCTCCCGCCCAGGCCACTCTCCTCCGGGTCTTCCACCTTGGGCCTTCTGCACCGGACCCCCCGCACCGGCATTCCCCGCGAGCAGCCGGGGTGAATCAACCGCATCTCCCGACTCCACCTCTGCCGACCAGCCGCCCCGCCCTGGGCCCCCCGCCTGGGGTTCTCCGTGCTGGGCCTCCCGCCCAGGCCACTCTCCTCTGGGTCTTCCACCTTGGGCCTTCTGCACCGGACCCTCCGCACCGGCATTCCCCACGAGCACCCGGGGTGAAGCAACCGCATCTCCTGACTCCACCTCTGCCGACCAGCCGCCCCGCCCTGGGCCCCCCGCCTGGGGTTCTCTGTGCTGGGCCTCCCGCCCAGGCCACTCTCCTCCGGGTCTTCCACCTTGGGCCTTCTGCGAAGCGGACAACTTGGAGTGCATTAAATTAAAATAACATTTCCCGGGGAAACGATGCACTCCAGTCCCTGCAGCGCCCACCGGTCTCGGAAGGCTTCAAGTGTGCCGGCGGACACCGCATGCTCCATCTCCAGGGCCACCCGGGCGCGAACATAGCCGCGGAAGAGAGGCAGGCAATTGGGCCGAACGACCCCCTCGACCGCCCGCTGCCTGGACCTGTTAATGGCCACTTTGGCCAGGCCCAGGAGCAGTCCTACGAGGAGGTCCTCCGACTTGCTCTCTCCCCTCCGCACCGGGTGACCGTAGATCAGGAGCGTGGGACTGAAGTGCAACCAAAAAGCGAGGAGCAGCCCCTTCAAATATTCAAAGAGGGGCTGCAACCTCTCACATTCCACATAAACGTGGAACACGGACTCCTCGAGGCCGCAAAAAAGACAGGCGGCCTGGGAGTCCGTGAACCTACTTAAAAACCGATTGCACGGGACTGCTCCGTGCAACACCCTCCAGGCCATGTCCCCAATAGAAAAGGGGAGTACTCCCGCATAGAGAGCCCTCCATTGGGGACCTTCGCCTCCGCCGGACGGCAAGATGGCACGCCAAGGCGTGTCCGGACGGCAGGCGAAGATGACAAAGTGGAAAGTGTGCAGGAGCAGCCCGTACAGGAAACCCCTCCGTGCAGAACTGAAGGGCACGGAGGGCATTTCCCCGAGACGGCTCAAGTTGTGAGGCGCCGGTTCCCGAGAGGGGTTTCGGGGCCGTGCGCCGATGAGGAATTCCGTCCGAACGGAGGTCAGTTCGGACGGGATCGCCCCACGTGCTTGAGCCTCCTCGATACACCTAGTGGAGTCCGGGCCCAGTGCCACTTTCAGCAACTCGATGGCTTTGGCTGCGCGCCAGACGTCTGCCCAGGAGAGGCGCCGCGCCAACTCCTCTGGCGCCATCCAGCCCGCTCCTCCGCCATCGAGCAGGTCCCTGACTCTGGTCACCTTGCCTGGCACAGCCCTGCCCTCCGCCAGCCAGCCGATCCGTCGGACGTGGAGGTGCGGATTCCTGAACAGCGGCTCCCGAAGGAGAGCCGCCACTCCTGACGGGGGAGAACTCCGCCTGGAGGCGACCTGGTTCCAGACCCATAGCAGTTCCTGGTAAAAGACAGGCAGCTCCCACAGGTAGGCTCGCGTGCGGCCCAATTCCACAAACAGGAGCTGCGTGTCGTAGTTGAGGCCGTGCATCTGGCGGAAGAAATACGTCGCCAGCGCACACCATCTGGGAGGATTCTCGACGTAAAGGTACCTCTGCAGCGTCTGAAGACGGAAAGTCGCCGCCTGGGTGCGAAGGCACACCAGCGCCTGACCGCCCTCCCTAAGCGGGAGACACAGAACCGCGGCAGAGACCCAGTGCTTCTTTTTGTCCCAGAAGAAGTCGATGAGCATCTTCTGTATCTTGGCGACAAACGCAGGGGGAGGGATCAAAGTGACCAACCGGTACCACAACATGGCGGCCACCAGCTGGTTTATGACCAGCGCTCGACCCCTGTAGGACAACACTCGGAGCAACCCCGTCCAGCGTCCTAGGCGAGCGGTGACCTTGGCCTCCAGCTCTTGCCAGTTCGCCGGCCAGGTGTCCTCGGCAGGGCTGAGGTAGACTCCCAAGTAGAGGAGGTGTGTTGTGCTCCAGGCGAAGGGCCTGAACTCCTCCGGCAGGGAGTCCACCCGCCACTGGCCCACCAGGAGTCCAGAACATTTCTCCCAGTTGATCCTGGCGGAGGATGCGTCCGAGTAAATCTGCTGGCATTCTCGCATCCTCCGCAGGTCGACGGGATCCGTGACCATGAGGAGCACGTCATCGGCGTAAGCCGAGAGGACGACCTCCACGCCCGGCCCTTGCAGAGCCAGTCCCGTCAACCTCTTCCGCAAGAGGCGCAAGAAAGGCTCCACGCAAACGGCATATAACTGACCGCACATGGGGCATCCCTGACGCACCCCCCTCCCGAAGCGAAGGGGCGCCGTCAAAGACCCGTTAACTTTAATCAGACACTCCGCGGCGGCGTACAGAAGTCGGATCCGGGCGACGAAATGCGTCCCGAACCCGAATGCGCGCAGAGTCCCGAAGAGATACTCGTGATCCACCCTGTCGAACGCCTTCTCCTGATCCAGGGAAAGGAAGGCGACCGACAGACCAGTCCTCTGGGAAAGGTGGACCAGGTCCCGGACCAGATGGATGTTGTCGTGGATTGTCCGGCCCGGGACCGTGTAGGACTGGTCGGGGTGGATCATGTGGGCCAGCACGGTGCCGAGGCGGGCAGACATGGCCCTGGCAAAAATTTTATAGTCCGTGCTGAGGAGGGAGACCGGGCGCCAGTTTTTTAAAAGGCGGAGATCACCCCTCTTGGGCAGCAGGACGATAACCGCCCTGCGCCAAGAGAGGGGCATCTCCCCGGTCGCCAGACTTTCCCCCAGGACCCGCGCGTAGTCGCCCCCCAAGACGTCCCAGAACGCCCTGTGGAACTTCACGGTCAGCCCGTCCAGCCCCGGGGACTTTCCCCTCGAGAGCTGGCGCAGGGCGCCGGTCAGCTCCGCCAAACTTAGCGGAGCGTCCAATTCTTCGGCGCCCTCCGGGCCGACCTTCGGCAGGTCCTCCCACAAAACTCTGCGCGCATCCTCGCTGGACGGATCCGGAGAGAACAGAGCCCCGTAATAGGCCCGGGTCCCCGCGCTGATCCCCTCCGGATCCGAGACCAGAGATCCGTCGTCGGCCAGCAGCCCCAAGAGCTGCTTACGGACCCCTCGTCTTTTTTCCAGCGAGTAGAAGAAGGGGGAGCCGCGGTCCAGGTCCCGCAGGAACTGGATCCGCGACCTCACGTACGCGCCTCGGGACCCGACCAGCTGCAGGTCCTTCAGCGCGCCCTTCTTCTCTTCGTACACCTTCCGCAGGGCCGGGTCTTCGACGACTTGACCGAGACGGGACTCCAGGTCGAGCACTTCTTTCTCCAATCGCCCGACCCGGGCCTCCCGCCTCTTGGTCGACCCCTTCGCGTACTCCTGACAGAAGAGACGGACGTGAGCCTTGCCCACGTCCCACCATAGCCTCAAGGAGGGGAAGCCCCCCTGCTTCCTTCTCCAGTCGGCCCAGAACCGGCGAAACGAATCCCGGAACCGCACGTCCTCCAGCAGCAGGTTGTTAAAATGCCAGTACGCGGATCCCCCCGGCGCCTGCAACGGAGCGAGCTCCGCCCACACCAGGTGGTGGTCCGTGCACGGCACCGGCCGCATGGAAGCCGCCGGAACGCAGGAGACGTACGCCCGGGAAATATAAAGGCGGTCGATTCTGGACCTTCCTCCTCCAGACCCCACCCAAGTGAAGGCGCTGGAGTCGGGATGGAGATTTCGCCAGACGTCCACCAAGTCGAAGGACCCGACCAGGTCCCTCAACTTCACCGTCGCCGTCAGGCTTCGCGGAGGGCCCGAACGGTCCCTCGCCTCGAGGGTACAATTAAAATCCCCCCCGAGGATGATGCACTCGCCGACGTCGACGGTGCCCAGAAGAGCGGACACTTCATCGAAGAAGCGCACTTGCTGCGCACCGGGCTGGGGGGCGTACACGTTCACTAAATGGAGCGGCACGCCCCCCAGACGAACAGTGACCTGGAGCAAGCGGCCCGGCACATGCTCCTTGACCCCCAAGATCTCCGGCTGAAAATGCGGGGCCAGCAAGATAGCCACCCCACCGGAAACGTTGGAGAGGTGACTCATGCTGACCCCTCCTCGCCACTCCAGGAGCCACGTGGCCTCGTCTCCCGGAACGGTGTTAGTTTCCTGCAGGAAGCACACCGCATGCCTCCCTTCCCGAAGGGACGAGAAGTTATTAAATCTACGGCGTGCCTCTCTGCTGCCGTTGATGTTGAGGCTGGCTATGGTTATCTTCATGACAAGAGCATAGTGCAACCTCTACCTTACTCTAACGGGAGGAGGGAGCGCGGCCGCTAGTCGACCGCCACTCCCTTCCAAGCCCAGCGAGGAAATTCTGGATCCGACGCCGCTCGGCCAGGCCCACGCCCCCGTCCGCGCCCATGGTTTTGACTGCGGCGCGGACGGAGCAAACGAGCAGCGCCAGATCCGACCATTTATCGATGGCCAGCCGGATTATATCCTGGCGACCCTGGCCCATGGCCACAAAGTCCCGGAGTTCCACAACGGGGATGAGGGGGGACCCGGAGGAGGGCACGAGGGCATCCGCCGCCTCACTGGCGATGGATTCTATATCATCCTCAGTGTCCTCCGCCGGGTCCCCGTCCTCCTCCGGGGGATCGCCATCGGCCAGCCCTACCTCTGCCCCGATCCCACCCCCAGGATCGGCAGCAGAGGAGTCCTCCCTGGGCTCCTCCAGAGGCGCCGGGTCAGGAAGCGGCGGCGGCTCGGGGCCCCCCTCCGCCCCCGGCACCGGGGTGCACAGGGAAACCGGGGAGCACATTAGTGCCAGTTCCCTCAACAACCCCGGCGCCAGCGTCGCAGACGGAGTCAGGGGGCCTTCCCCTTCACCGCCACCATCCTCCGACCCAGCGGACCGGGTACCCTGGTTATATTGCTCAACCAGGTCGAGCAGTGCCTGGGAGTGGTCCTGACCGTACACGGCGGGCTCTGCCTCATCGGCCTCGCCCGCCCCGGTCCCCAGGATGCCCGACCTGTCGAGAAACAACGGATCAGCGTAACTCTCCACCGCGGGTAGTTCCGCGGCCCCCCCCATGAGCAGGGCCTCTCCCCCATCCCCGGGAGGCACAGGCTGGACAGACTCATCTGTCATGCCCTCCCGGGGGACAGGCGGCCCCTGCCGGATGTCGGTGATGGTGTCAGTGGGGGGGGGCGCAGCACCCGCGGCGGGCAACGACTCCTCTTGCGAGGGGGGACCCCGTTCCTCGCGGTCCTCCCCCTCATCCAGGATGTCGCGCCTCCTTTTCGAAGAGGAGGGACACGAAGGTTGGGAGACCTCCATGCATACCGAGGCCTCCACCTCCGCTCCCCCCTGTCGATCGGTCTGCTCGGGGGTCCCGGGCCCGGTCACGGCCGCAGGTCTCGATTTTGCCGCCTTGGCGGATGCGGCCGCAGGCCCGGGCACAAGGTCCCTCGCATTCTCGAACTCCGCCACCACCCGCGCAAGGTGTAGGGGCGTAAGCTCGGGTAAGTCATCATATATGTGAAGGGGACCCGCCTGAAGGTGCTTGCTTTTCCTCCGCGCCTTCCTTCCAGTCGGACGCTCCCCCTCCCCTTCGCCGGAGGCCGCGACGGCGTTGACCTCCGGCGTCGACCGCGCATCGGGTGTCGCAGACGCGCGGACAGAAACAGGGGGAGGAGCGGCGGCGGCGCCAGCCTTGGCCGCCTCAGATGCTTTGGCGGCCTTGGAGGCGGGGCAGTTCTTTCTTATGTGCCCCACCTCCTTACAGGCGTGGCACCGCACACTGTCCGACGTCCAGAAGACGCGGTAGGCGGTCCCCTCGTGTGTTATGCTAAATGCGCCTTCCGTGTCTTCCTCCCGCGCCAGCTGGATAAACAGCTGGCGCCGGAAGGAGAAGACGTGCCGGAGGCTGGCCTCCCTGCAGCCGAGCGGGATCGGATTAATCCCCGACCTCACCTCCCCCAGTTGACGTAGGTGGGGGAGGAGGAGCTCAACCGGAACAAAGGGCGGGACATTCGATAGTATGAGTCGCTGCTCGGTGGCCTCGAGCGGATCCACCGGCAGGAAGGTCCCGCACACGGTGAGCCCCTCGGTGACGGCCAGGGACACCGCCCGCTCCGACCGCAGGAAGAACACAGCCTTACCGTACATTTTAGAGGCCGCAACGATGGCTGAGGGGCCGACTACCCCAGCCATGGCTTTGATGCAAGCCTCTATGGTCATGTTGGGGTGAGTGTAGCTCTTCACCCCCAGCTTTTTTGTCAATAGCCTGAAAGGCGACGGGGCAGCAGAAGCAGCGGGACCAGCTGTGGCCGTGGCTGCCACACCCGCGTACGACCTTGCTTGCCCCACCGCCGGCGAAGATGTGCTCGCCATACTGAGGTGGTATAAAGGGCTACACCCACCCCAAGTCACAGGCCGGGTGATGTTTAAGTGGCCTTGGGCTTTTTTGTCTTTTCCCCCCGAGCAGAGGGGGTTGTTTTGAGAAAAAGAAGGCACACCTCTCCCTTTTATGATTGGAATTGGGAGTGGCCTTCTCCCCTCTGCTCAATTGGGTAATAAATAAGGTTTGAGGTGCCTCGTTAGAGAGAGGCAGAGAGAGAGAGAGAGAGGGGGTGGGAAGGAGGAAAGGGGGAAGGCCGCACGGGCCTATTCGCCACTCAGGATAGTCGGGTGGGTGCCTCCTGGGGGGGGGGGGGCACTCTTCGATGATAAATAAAGTCTTTGTTGATGTTCTTCTGGTGGGGGGAGAAGATGTCTTCACCTGGGAAAAAATAAAGCTGGAGATGCCCAGGCTCAGTCTACAACCAGGTCTTAACAATGTTCTAAAATGTGAAGCAATAGGCAAGGGGTGCTTGTTGATGGTGTGTGTGGCCGAGTTGTTAGCAAGAGCCACACACACTCCCCTTGCTATCCCGGTCTTCTCCTTCTTCTTTCCTCCCCCCACCTCAAATACAAAGTCTTTTGGAGAGTGCCCTTTTTAACACCCACCTCTCGATGTTGTTTTCCTTCTCGCTGGCTCGCTCTCCCTCCTTCCAAGCAGATGTTGGTCTTGTTCTCCCCTCTCTCCCTCTCTCGAAATGGAGACCAGTTGGGGAGGCAGTGATGGAAAGGCTTCCCTCTGTTGTTGCTGGTCTCCTCTCTCTCCTCTCCTGTCCTCTCCTCTCTCACCTCAGCAGCAGTCGTGGTTGTAGCTGTAGCTGCAGGCGTGGTGGAGGTGGAAAGGTCTCCACTCTGTCCTTCGTGGCTCCTTCTCCTTCGAGGCACAGAGAAAAGAGACCTCTCCTTTCCCCTCCTCTTCTCAGCAAACGGCGCTCACCCGTTCACGCAGCACCGAGTTGAGCTGAGTCCCTCGCAGCCTCAGCCTCTGCCTCCGTCTGTCCTCGCCTGGGACCGCACTCGGGGTG